>JANAWD010000439.1:0-35848 GCA_027627245.1 Meripilus lineatus | reverse complement strand
TTTTCTTATAAATTAAATGACTGATATACTAATTCAATTCTTTTATATATATTGAATAGGAGAACAGAAGAAATACAAGATGCAGGGACATATATTAAACTCTGAAAAATCTATGAAATAGTGTAGGGATGGTTTTTATATCCTCCAAATATTCAGAGGATATTACAAGGCAGAATATATCAAATTTTACGTATCTTTTCCCTTTATATTACTAGATATAATGTTACAATCCTGTCTGCAGCCTTTCTGAATTTATGAAAAAGTTTTTGTATTTAGGTCATATCCTTGTACAAAATATCTCAAGGAAAGTCAGTGTTTTTCTTGGCTATTCCTAGGCAATTATAGTAAAGAATATACCACAAATAGAAAAATAATAACACACTAGGCTTTTCTGCTATAGAAGAGGTATCCTTTTCAGGCTATATTCTGTAGGGGTAAAGTCATGACACAATTGAAAAACAATTCCAATGTGTAATAGGAAATTAGTGAGGCTATTACAGACTGAAATTGTAAAACAATTCTATCATGACTTTTCCTTTACAGAATAGGAACTGAAAAGGATATTCCGGCCTCCCAAAAGCCGGTTCAACTCATCTCAATGTACACCAAAAATCGTAAATTCCGTCACGTGGCCTTAATTTCCTAGAATAGCTTAAAATTACTAAGCAAATGCACGTGCACCAGTCACCTTCTCCCTCTGAGCGCGTTTCGCAATCCCTGTAGCTACAAAAGGAAACTTTGCACATGCACCTGCCACCTTTTCCCTGAGCGCGTTTCACAATCCCTGTAGCTACAAAAGGAAACTTTACACGTGCACTTGCCACCTTTCCCCACGACTCGCCTTGCAATCCCTATCGCTCAAAAAGGAAATGCTACACGTGCAACTTCTGTCCATGAGCTACCTATGTAATCTTGTTGCTACAAAAGTAAACAGCTGCAGGTGCTCCTGCCAATTTCTTTCTCTTTTCAGGATGCCCATATTTGTACATTAAAATAATCAAGGATGATCAATAAATAGACCTGTGTGGATTTTTAATAAATAAATCCTTGTGAGGAATATACAAGATATTCAAATAAAGTATAGAATAATCAGAAACTCAGAAAAAGAAAACAAGATTATTAACTATTATTAGTAAGCTATGTTTCTCTTTCAAAAACAAAAACAGGTAGTAATAGTTGAATCAAAATGTATAACTAAAAAAAGAGTATTCAATACCCTATATAAATTTAATCAAAGCTATAGGAGAATTTAAAAAACCTACAGATACAGTCTAGGTAGAATATTTAATAAAATCTATTATCACAATTTAGAAGCTTCAAATGATATCAATTTTTTAAACTTGAAAAATAAAAATAATAATGAAATTCATATGATAGTAGTTGTAAAATTATTAAGAGATTTTAGAGTTAGATTCTAAGAAAGTGTTAGTCTTTTTAATACTTATTTACATATATATATATATATTCAGAGAGTTTGATTCTAGTATTAGGCTCTTCAGATATTATTGAATGAATAAAGTTTAGAGACTTAGATATCCTATAGTAATTGTAGAGATACTTTAAGCATGAACTAATAAGAAGATATCTTTATCTCTTGCATTTTAGAGTTCTGTCTCTTTTGATATCTAGATCTTAGATCTCTGAGAATCTTCTACAGTGAGTCAGATAGAATAGAATTTAAATTGCAAAGTCTTTACAACTAAATATCTGTATAAAATTTGAATTTTTAAATGAAAATAAAGAATATAACTAAATAAGTGTTTGAAAGAAGTTGTTTAAAACCAGACTACCAATAGACCAGACTGATATCTAGATGTTTCATTTTAACAATTTAATCATTGATAGAAGTAAAAATATATAGGGATAAACTATAATAAACTTATAGAACTTATAATAAGCTAAGATCTTTGAATATCTACTTTTATTATAAAATAATGAAATATTAATACTATCAATAAATCTTAGAAATGTGTCAAGTAGTTGAATAATTTTGTAATGTTCTTAATAAATTGATTTACTTTATAAAGAGATATCTACTAATTCTATTTGAAATAATAAAGCTCAAAATGGAATCTATAATACTAGTATGAAAGAAAATACTAATATCTCTAAGCATTTATAGATACTTCTGTAATATATCATAGTCTGTTTATCTATTTATTTGCTTTTTCAAGTAGAGTAGTATTTTTCTTATACTAATATATATATACATATTAATTTAGTTTTATATTTTGAAATATAGACCAATTATGTAATATAAGTTTAATAGCATTAAACTTGCTAAAATTACAAATTAATTCTAGGATTACTGCTATTAATATATTTTTGACTCTACAAAATCANAANTAATATATATAGATATAATTACAATATTGATTATNATATNTTTGCTCTTACANTAAGTTGATTCAATTTTTAGCATCTCTNGAATTTATTCTATCTNTATANAAAGTCTATCTAGTAATTAGATTTATAATATACTTAGTAAATCAAGTTGCTCCCTCAGAGTAATACTTACTNTTATTTNGTATCTTNGGCTTGACTGNTNAANAGCCAATNATGATAAGCAGATAGTAGTTTGNATNAAAGAGCTATTGTAAAAGTCTGAGAAAAATACAATACAGGAGAGNATCTTATATACTACTACTAGAGGCAAGTTTAGGACAGNTATCTNNTAGNGCCNATATGCNAAATATATCNNNCAAGGAGTAGAGAAGACNTATCTAAAACTGAAAAAGAATATGGCAGAAGACAATGAAACAGTAGNTATATAGAGAATANATNGACTTTATNTNATNNATAAGATAAAGTTCTTCTAAGATTNAAGCTTGGATAATTATGTGTCTNATAAGATAANATAAGAGAGTTTGAGGAAAGAGAANNTGGAACTATAACATACTNCTAGATTTGATATAATTACTATCTATAAAGTAGAGCTTTATNAGATCATTTATCAATCTCAGTNATATTTTATATCTAGAGTTTTTTTTAGCTATTATTAACAAAAGACAAAAGAACCTCAGTAGATATAATAAAGNTTTTTCTAAATGATTCTATATATATTTTATAATAAAAGAAATTNCTTGTCTATATTAATACTAATCTATTTAATTTGATATATACTTTTTNTTATCNTTTATATATTGATAATTANATAACTCTTTAGTTTAGCTATTACATTTNTGTTGTTCTTTTATAGAAGCTATACTTGANGATTGTTACTTTGTTNNAANGATATTAATATATACNTACTAAAATTATATAATTNTTAATATCTATCAANCCAGTTTANTTTGTAATTTNTATATTCTGNAATTCTTACTATAGTATTATNATACTATNAAGTCTTTGACTATACAGTATGTATACTCAATGATTTTGAAAAGATCTAAATGTTTTTAAAAATTACTAGATATATAAAAATTAAATCCAAAAACTACTCTATCTACAGTATTGAATTATAAATAATATATGGTTGACCAAAATGTCCTTATTATATTCTCATCTATTTCTGGCCTTTAGGATAAATTACAGTATACATGAGATTCAAAGTCTAATTTATACTATATTCTGTTTTAAATCATTTTGCTCTTGCAAATGCTATATAAATATATACAATCAAAACTCAATTAGATCCATACACTGTTGAGATACTATAGCCCTATATATATTTGATAGTGATTCAAGAGTGATCTAGCATTGGATTAGATAAAATTAAATCTAAATAGAATAATATAGATATAGTGTCTTTGCTTATATTTTTATATGGAATGTTCTCCAATTATATTTTGTCCCACAAAAATCCTTCATTATTCTGACCACAAGGTATAACCCTCAAAAGTATTCAGATCTAAACCTAAACTCACAGAGGTATTGCCTTTTGATAAGAAAAATCACATTAATCCTTGAATCATCCTGGTAAAATTGCCTGATATAACAGATGTTTCTATATTTCCTTATTTTTCCCTTTATCATTGCCTGGCTTATAAAAAAGTGAGGAATCAAGAATATTATGTTCTAGTGTTTTTTGTTGATTTATGAGCAAGGTTATACCCTGTGGACTTCCGGGAGGCCGGATCCGTGCGTGCTTGCATCGCCGCCAAACCAAGTCATTTCGCAGCTTGTCCTGCTGTGGCTCGATTTGGACGATTACGTGAGCTTTGATGGCCTCGGGCATGTCTTGCAAGGCTCGGCCATGGTCCACAATCTTCACCAGGGTCTGCCAGGGTCTGCAAGGGTTGGCCACGTCCATCCATCTCTTGACCTCGTATCCTTCGAGCATCCTCTACAAATCATTTTTTGTGTTTCTCCAGCTCTATTGATTGCGTTTTATGCGCTTTTGCTCCTTTTCTTACGTGGCGCGATGTATGAACACCGTCCAACATCCTCGCAATCCTGGGATTTCAGGGTCCAAATGAGACGCCACACAAGCCTCGGCTAGATTGTTGCTGCTGTTTTCTCCCTCTCGTCGCCCTTTGTCGCATCTCTGCTTCGTTGTCCTGGGAATTTCACGAGAAAGCGATAGGTCGTAAACTGTAGGGGCTCCTGGCTTTACAAACCCCGATTGGCACCTCGAAATCTTATCTTTGATCTCTCCATTTCGAGTCTTTACCAACTTTCCAAATCCCAGGCGATCCAGATACCGCCTTACGTTGAAGATGGCGGTGAGGTACCAGGCAGGGACACCCATCTCGGCAGAGTCCAATAGACTCAGCAAGATCTTCCATGCCCAAATTGTGCAACGCCCCGAGAAAATCGCTGAAAACCTTCGTCAACTCCATCCAGACCACCACGGCTTGGCTCGTTATGTCTTTGCCAACAACCTCCGTCCCATATTCGTTGTAAATGTTGCAGAAACCGCAGCCCCATTCTTTCATGTCGCTTGTACAACTGGATTACCGAAAGTCTTGATGGCAATCCTATTTGATGCTCGGATATACATGTGGCAGGAGTCTTCAGAGTGGTATCATCCCGCACTGGAGGTAAGTACATTCCGTGGTTATCACTAGATCTGCCCGTGAACCCCCTATATGCGTCAATAGCAGTACGTCCTTGCCATGATCAAGACCCTCCTTGGATGCTCTCGCCACATCGTGAATTCACCAGATGAGTTTGCCGAGGGCGTGTACAAGGAATCCGCTTTACAGATTCTTGAGGATTCACCCACCCTATGGGCTTTGCTATGGCGCTTTCGTGACATTTTGTTTCACCCCAAGAGCGGCACAGGCGTAGAGTTGTCTCCAGAAGACAAGAGTCATGACGGAATCCGTGGTGGAACAATTCTATTAATGCATCAAATTCTTTCTCTCGACATCCGAGTTCATGGGTAAGTTTATGAAACCTAGCCTCACGTTCTTCACAACATCTCATAAGTCTTCCTTCTTTGTAGACTCGCCACTACTAATCTACCATTTCTTTCACTCGGTATAGCCGAACTCGTACTCTACGGATGGCAGTACCAGAAGAGCGTCTGGCTGAGTTGCCGCGCTGTCGAAGTCATGACTATAGTATTGGGCAAGAGGGAATCCCTCGATTGTAAACCCATCATCTCAAAGGTCATCACAGATGAGGCTACCGCTGGTCGAATATGCAGGAATATCTGTCGAGATATTGCCCACAGAAAACCTCTGGACTTTACATTACGACAAACATTGCTCTTACTCAATATATTGCTCCGGGACAGCGAGTTGTTCGCTCTTTCTCGCAGAGGGAGGAGCGATTATTTCAAGAGTATTGCGATTGCGTTTCAGCGGCAATTGTGCTGTGGGGTTGAGCGAGATCAAGATATGGGAATCATGGAAGAAGGGTTCCAAGCTATGGGGTGAGTTATCTTTCTTCATTCTCAAGGGCCGACGAATATCATCCTCCACATAGCATACTACTGAACGAATACGGACCAAACATCCCCGTTTCGGATCATACGGATGCAGCGTCCTTGTGTAGTATGGACTTTGCAGGTCTCATGATTCCTATCGTCTCGAAAATGATGGTTCCCGTGGTTAACTCGGGGAATTGGACGTTATTCGGTCAGTCCTACGTATGAAAACTGTATATCACTCACCTGAACGGAATAACAGAATACATCACTGGCCTCTTGAACGTATACTCGAGCACAAATAGCGCCATCCGATCACCCTACACCGTCTCTGTCCGCGGAGAGTTTCGTGCCGCTCTGAACCTCCTCCGCGCGTACTGGCATCCTACGAACAAGGAATTCCAAAAGCTCCGTCTTCGTCGTGACGATGACCGGAACGAAGCATTCGATTATTGGAAAGAGCTTGGTCGTCGGATTGCATTGAGAGGAAATATCCCACCAGTGAAGGATATCAACGAGTGTAATCCTGACTTGAAAGAAGCGAAAAAGTGCTCGTGGCGTGACTGTTTGTGCCGCGAGACGGTTCCGCATCATAAGTTGCGAGTTTGTAAAGGATGTTGGAGGGTTCTGTATTGTGGGCCGAACTGTCAAACGAAGTATGTCGTCATTTCGTTTATGTCGGATTAGCACCTTCTGACACCTTGTTTAAGGGATTGGGATGAAGGGGGTCATAAACGTGTGTGCCGAGGTCAACGTCGATGATTGACGGAAAGAGCTTATATGTATCTATTAACTCTCACGGCAAATGTTGGTCAGGGTTTTGTTGTATGTTCTATCTTCTCTTACCCTCTGCTTCCTGGTGGTTCCCTTCTTACCCTCAATTCCGCTTTCCCTTTCGAAAAGTGACGGGGACCCTACAGAAGCGAGCGCCTGATACTGAACCTACGGTCACTGTAGTTCCCAATACGTCATCGTCTTTCGTTGAGTGTAGAGCCAAGATTTACTCCCTGGCCATGACAGGATTTTTGCTGTGATGGAATGTTGGGGCGCCACGCATCCTAATGTGGACCACAACGGCTCGCGGGGGTTTGGAATGCATCCCCCTTTTATCATCCCCCCTTCATTTCAGGACTATGGCAGCGACGGGAGGCCCTGTGATACGTTTAGTAGAAGAGTGGAATCGACTCAAAGAAGGCTTTGCTGTCCCCGACCCTCACAAGATTCCCGAAACCCTGGTCTTATTGCACCAGGATCATAAAGGACTTCTTCGCTATGTCCATGCCAACTGCCTCTGCGATTACCTCTTCGGAAAAGACCAAGATACTGTTATATCAGCCCGCAGGGTTCAGATCGCGTGCACAACCGGAGTACCGTTGGCCGTCCTCAACATCCTTCTAGATCCTCAAATATATGTTTGGGGAATCCACTCCGAATTTTATCATCCAGCATTGGGGGTAAGGACTTCGATTACGTATGCGGATTGATGTTGTACTTATGTTTTCCAGACGTACATTTCCTCGATGTTTCGCATTCTCGGGGGATGTTGTCACGAAATCAGCCTGATGCAACCCGCAGACTTTGATGGCGCATATAAGGAGCCTATCTCGCAAATTCTTCAGGGATGTCCTGCCCTGTGGCGCATGTTATGGCTTCACCGTCACCGATTGTTTGACCCACAGATTGGAGAGTTTGAGGTCCTGGTGAACAGCCATGACGAAATACGCACGGGGTTTAACATGCTCCTCAAAGAAATTGTTGCCATGGAAAGCCAACGTCTTGGGTGAGTCTCCTATCACTACGTCTATTCCGTTTGTTTGGTCTTACTAAACTATTCCGAAGCTATCCCCGACAGCCATCAGTCGCCTTTGACTCCGTTGTAGAGCTTTTGCTCTATGCTTGGCAATACGAGAAGAACATCTATGACAGTGCAATCTTTGTACAAACGATGGCCGTGGTCTTCACAGGAAACGAGAACGAAGAGTACAAGGAGCCCTTGTCGAAGGTGATCACGGACGAAACGACAGCCCGTCGACTATCCAGGAATATCTGCAACACCCTTGTACACAAAATTACTCTGGACACGGAGCTCTCGCAGGCGTTGTTTTTACTTCGCGGTTTTCTTGGCAACAACGAGATGTTTGCCCTCTCCCGAGGGTGCGATTATTTCAAGAGTATCGCAATCGCGCTGCAGAAGCAACTTTGCTGCGGGATTGAACGAGGACGAGAGCTTCATAAACTCCGAATTTGCAACGGTTGTTGGAAGGCGCTGTATTGTGAACGAAATTGTCAGAAGAGGTGAGTTATCACTGTAGTACGCTATCACCTTCTGAGATTTTGCCGTAGAGATTGGAAGGAAGGGGGACACAGAAGAGCGTGCGCTCGTAGACCTTGAAATTTTGTCTTGTAGTACAGTTTGGGATTATCACCTTCTAGTTTCACGTACATGTAGTTGGACAGCAGGTCCCGATCATAGACACCGTGTCTTTCCGGTAATGTTGCATAATCAGAGGAAAGAGGAGACATCCTATTATAATTATCAATATCCTATATCATGGGCGCTCATAACTGCATTCCGGGTTACCAACGACTCAAAGCCATGACTACCCTGGTGTCAAAGAAACGCAGCACGAGATTTCCAGCGGCTGCGAACCTACACTGTGACACAAGCGCGATCAATGCCGGCGTATTGTGAGAATCAAAACTCGACAAAGAGCAGGTCGTACATGCGAATCGCGCCGAGACGTGATGACATTCAAAGGGAGATCTGATAGAAAAAAAGCCAAAGATGCGAAAGATTTTGTGGGAGAGGGGGACAAACAAAAAGAGAGCGAGGCAGGCTGACAATTAGACAATTCAACAATGAGACAAAGAAACAACAAATCTGAGACAGGAGGAACAAGGTCTTGGATCGTTTGATCTCTGTCATTGTTTCGGCCTGAGAGAGCTTGCGTCAACCCCGAAGTGGTGTTGGGGCGTGGTCAGGGTTTTGGGTACCAGGCGCAAGTATAAATATGGGGTTAGTTGAGCCGTCTTGTTTAGCATCCTCCATCCCTCCTCGTCATCCTAACACAATTGCACTCAAACTCCCCTTCATCACCAATAAGTCTCTACCTGTCTCACATGAGCGACATCAGACCCGGAAAACGATAGTCGGGGAAACGGTGGAGCGTGTGTGACTTTGGGAAGGTGACAAGCATCGCCATCCTTCCCCGTGTCGCTCATTTCCCACTAGGGATCCGTACCTTCGTTGTCGCCATCGCCGCTCTCGCTGCCATTCTTGGTGGCAAAGAAGACCGGAGTGTGAACCATCGTGACGGATGAAGTGGATGACGAGGCAGCCGTGAGTTGCGCCTTTGTGTAATTGGAATGTAGATCATAGACGGACGGACGTTGGGCAGTGGCACAGATGGAAAGAACAAGGTTGAGTATTTGAAAGAAGGTGAGGAGCGTGGCGGTGGAGATGAAACATGAGTTCGGTGCGTTCTGAACGCATTTTATTGGACGCATTGTCTCGTAAGATATCTAGGATACATTGTCCCTTGACAATGTGAATATCAGAAAGCGATGCCGTATATATAAATTGGAACAACGGCACGAGCTGAACTGAGAGTCAAGGAGGATGAGTAGACGAAGCAACCATGAATGAGCTTATTACAAGGCACCGACCACCATAATTTCCTCATCGCAGCTTCAACTCAGCCTGAACCTTTCCCTGGAGATGCAATTCCTCTAGTTGCCGTTCAATGACCTCCTTCCTCATACTCTCGAATAATTCCCTAGATCCTCCAAGACGCGCAGCCTCCTGTTCATAGAATCTGATGGTAAATTTGACGACTTTCAGTTCTGAGAACCTCGCCAGCGACTTCCGAAGCGATTCCCAATCAAGAGAGTCCAAATAGGATACCCCTTCAGTATCATCAGTCGAAGGAATGAAGGACAGGTCACTGAACATGACGTTTAAGAGAGTCGCGGGGGCCAATGATAGCACGCTTGCAACTGATGACCAGACAGCATGATTTTCGCGACAGGGGATGAGTACCATCGGTAATGCAAATGAAAGGGTCTCTAGTGAAGTGAGAGATGCGAGATCGAGTTCTCTCCAATCCTGTGGTCCTATGAACGAAAGATGGGTGAATCTGAGTACGACAAGATCATGAATACAATGGACGAACGAGGATATGTCAAGGGAGGCCAGTCAGTGTACCCCCAAACCATCAGAGAGAGCTTGAGATATTTCAACCTCGGCGCAAGTCGAATTATAGGGTTTATTACGACTTGGATTTGACGGTGTACGCGAGTCGAGAAACGGAAGTTGAATTCCGTAAGGGAATCCAGTAGTATGCCTTGGTCTATCGGGTGCTCTTGTAGCACCTGAAGTTGTAGAGAACGAATACCGAGACATCTGGGAGACATGCTTGGTATGACCGATGCATCGCGACCGTCCACGTTGCTTGAGGACTTCGAGGATAGCCCAACGTTGATATTGCCAAGCCGGAGGTCGTCCACTCGCGCAAAATAGCTGAGTACATTCGAAAGCCGACCAAATATGTCGACATGGCTTATTGAGAGGCGCTGTAGTGAAGGAGGGCAGAGATTTTTGGTTTCGGAGGTACTGAGAAATGTCAGAGATATCCCATGAAGGAACAATTCTGAGAGGTTAGGGAGTTTGGCAAGAATCGCTTCCATGACCTCGATATCGAGATGCGAGCTGTCCATTTCACGAAAAGAGTGTTGGCGCAAGCGTTGGCGTAAAATTAAACAACGAACGTGGTGACCGATTTGTTTTGATGGATGCAAGAGATCGATGAAGTCGGGAAGTTTCTCGGGCTTGGAGTCTTCGACACGGATGCTAATCTCACGAAAAATGTGAGATCGACTGGACTGGAGCCAGCACCGAGCAACTTGACTGCATATCAAGAGCGAAGACTCGTCGTTCCACAGATGGTCGATGACCATATCCGTCAGCTCCTGGGGAAATTGAGTCGATCTTCGGGGTCGTAACATGGTGTTATCTGAAGTTGCTTTCCACAACTGATCAGAACACTTCGAAGTGGCCATGGGAGAAGTGCCAGACGAACCCAAGATTTTTCCTAAGGCGCTAAACGAGGCACGTGAGATGTTCTCGCCTTCTGAAGATGAACGCTGCTTCAACGGAAGGAATGAGAATCACTTCCCTCTTTTTAATATCCGCTATGTGGTGACCAGCTTGCATTGACGAATGCAGGATGTTGATGGATCCGGAAATCTGAACTTGTTCAAGTTGCCCACAACTGGTCCGTCCGAACTTTTGAACCATAACACTCGCAAATAGGCACCTAATTCAGTCTGCAGGCCCCTGTCGGGCCTCGTCGTCCTCATCCTCGTGCTCATTCCCATCGAAGGAACAAAGTACGAAAGTCTTCCATAGCGGGACAGATGGCAACGTTCAAACAAGATGAGCATACACTCTCGCAGCTTCAACCCCAGGGGCGGGGAACATCCACCACCACCTCCTCCGCCTCCCGTCTGAAGGGATCACACGCAACGTCCTCTCATATTAGATACTCTCATGTTCGCACCACGCTTCAACGCACATTAAATGGTACGCACTGTCGCCACATTGTTGGATGTTGCAACGCCATTGATGCACCTAAGGTCTGTTGGCGTGGGGCCCACATTTCAGAGACGTGATTCTCGTCGTTTTGTCCCTTCCTTCGTACTACCGTGTTCGTGCTTACCAGCAACGACTGGAGCGCATAGTTATGTTGGCAGAGGATCAAGATCCCGACATGGACGCCTTCAATATGTTTCTATCAATCGCTCAGGACGATTGCGGCACTCTATTTATTCATGTGAGATCATTATCTCATCCACTTGCTTCTCCTCCGGCTCATTTCGTTATTACAGTCAATAGCTCTACTATCCCTCGCCGCTACGATTATAACTGTTACCGCTCAATCTGAGACGACGCTCGATGGTTATTCGATAACCTTCACATTGCTGGGCATGTTGTCTGGGATCTCTGCTATTGTTCTTGTTGGAATTGTGCGACGGTGGCTCCGATCATACAGGGGCATGTCTCCTCCAGGAGTTGTGAGTAATGATTCCACGCTGCACTTTCCTTTGTTCAGATATAATATATCTTTTTTGCAGCGCCGTCATGTGAAAGGGTCCCTTGTCACACTTACACGTATTGCTGCTTCCGCAGAAGGATTATTACAGATGGGGTGAATAACTTTTATTATCACCACTGATAGCACTCGTTGATACCCTGTTCTCCCAGATCCGTCATGTGCTTTTCAGTGTCGGTGTATGTAATGCCCTCCTTTAGGGATATTCCTCGCCTTGCCCTAGTCTTCCAACAGTTGATGCTCGTGTTTATCTGGGTACCTTCATGGTTGGTCAATGTATACAAACAGAGAGAAGCAGAATGTTGATGATATCGAGGCTGGTATCGAAGGGAAATGATTGACAGGTATTATGGCTCCATTCAAAAGTTACATTTTTGTAGTCTTCCCCACTTGAAGTTTCGTTGTTTCCTTCGCGTCTTGAATTAACTGCAGCTAAGGATCTGAGTATACCGGTGGTTAGAATTGAGCGCGATGGATAAGACATATGAAGCGAATGAAGTGGATGTCGATACAGCGGAGTTGCGCCTTCGACTCCAAGGAACTTGAAGCAGTCCATGTATCTTAGACGGATGTTTGATGGGGAGGAGATGGACGGAGAGAACGACATCGAGTATTCAGCGGACCGTGAGAGGGGGATGGTGGAGGTCGCAGACGAGTTTGATGCGTTCTAAATACATCGTTTCGAGTGCCCTTGTCTTTCACCTAGGTTCGTCATCCCATGGCATTCAAGCTGCGAGCATCGGGACCAGACGAGAAGGAAACATCATATATAAATTGGAAGAGCAGCACGAACCAAAATGAGTGCCGAGGGAAACGAACCGACGAAACATGATGAATGAAGGTATTACGACATCATCGGACACAAATTCATCATCGCACCTTCAACTCAACCTGAAGCTTTCCCTGGAGATGCAAATCCTCTAGTTGCCATTCGATGACCTCCCTCTTCATTCTCTCAAACAAGCCCCCAGTTCCTTCACAACGCAAGGCCATGGTATCGTCGAGTCTGATAGCAAATCTGACTGCTTTTAGCTCCGAGAATCTCGATAATGACCTTCGCAACGACTCCCAATCTAGGGAGTTCAAGCGAGATACCTCTCCAGAATCGTGCCCATAAGCGAATTTGAGGACTATGTCACTAAACATGACATTAAGGAGAGTTGAGGGGGCCAGTGACAATAGGCTTGCAACTGACGACCAGATGGCGCGGTCTCCGTCAGAGCCAATGTGAAGCGTGAACGTGATGGAAAGGGTCTCTAGTGAGGTAACAGACGCGAAATCGAGCTCTTTCCATTCTTCTAATTCTGCGAATGAAGGGTGGATGAGTTTGGGTATGAAGATATAGTGATAACGATGGACGAACTGGGAGCCTTCAAGACAGGAGAGTATGCAAATGCGTTTAGACAGAGTTTGAGATGCTTCAACCCTGGTGCAAGGCGAAGGACATGGTTTATGTTGTTTATGATGACTCCGATTGGACAATGTGCGGGTTCCTCCGAGAACAAGAAGTTGAGTTCTGTTAAGGATGCCAGCTCCATGCCTTCATCTATCGGGTGGTTGTATAATTGCCTTTCCAATCTGAGTGTCAGGCAACGAATACCGAGACATCTCGGAGGCATGGTTGGTCCAACCAATGCATCATGAACACCATCTTCCTTCTCCTCCCCTTCGGTTGCGGGCTTTCGGGTCCGTCCGGCAAGAACGTGGACGAGCTCAAGGTTCTCTACTCGTGCGAAACAGTTGAGTACACTCGAAAGCCGTCCAAAGATGTCCACATGGCTGATTGAGAGATACTGCAGTGAACGAGGACAGGGATTTTTGGTTCCGGAGGTATTGGGGAATGTGAGCGATATCCCACCGAGGAACAATCGCGAGAGATTAGGGAGGTTGGCAAGGATCGCCTCCATAACTCCGATGTCGAGAAATGCGTTAGTCTTCCCCCACCGACCATGATGTTCGTGTAGTCGCAAACAACGAATATGGTGACCAATTTGTTTTGACGGATTCAGGAGATCGATGAAGTCGGGAAGTCTTTCAGGACTCAAGCCTGCGACATATATGATAATCTGACGAAAAAGGTGAAACCGACTGGACTGGACCCAGCACCGAGCGACTTGACAGCAGCGAGAGAGCGATGGTTTGTCATCCCACAACTGGTCGATGATCATATCCGTCAGCTCCTGAGGGAAGCAAGGTGATCTTTGGGGCTGCAGCATGATGCCGTATGAGCTCGTTGTCCGCAATTAGTCTACGAACCCTAAAGGCTTGAAGGAGGAGGATTTATGTAACAGATGAAGCAAAGACGAACCCAAGGCTCGCGGCCTAACTGGCCACGTGGCGCCCTTAATAGGCAACCCTTGGCCCAGCTTTGTCGTGATTGTCATTGTGAGAGCCTAACTCAAATACATACTCCTACCCCCTTCCTTTCAAGTTCTGAAATATCCACTCAGGTGGACGACTTTGGTCGCTAGTCCCTACGCTCTACGAGAGGGAGTCGATGAATGAATGTGTTTTATTAGGAAGTACTATGGACCATATTCGTCTCCCTTTAAACCGACTTCGAGCTTTCCCTTCACATGTAGATCCCGTAGCTGCTGCTGAATTATCGCCCTCGACTTCTCAAATATTTCCCTAGATCCTCCCATAGCTGTTAACTCATCCTCATCGGCACCAAAACCGATGATGATTCTGACCGCTTGAAGCTGTGAAAACCTCGACAGCGACTGCTCCAGCGATTTCCAATCATGGAGTTCCAAGTACTTCTCTTCGTACCGGAAGAAATTCAAGGTCATGTCACTGAACGTGACATTCGAGAGTGTCGAGGGGGCCGATGAGAGCAGGCTTGTGACTGATGACCAGATGGCATGATCGCGGGGGGTGAGACGAAGTTGTAGACGGAATACAATCGAAAGGGTCTCGAGTGAGGTGAGAGATGTAAGATTTAGTTCTGTCCATCTCTCCGGCGGATCTACAAATAAATAGTGGTCAAATTTTAGCGTGAAGAAATTGGTGAATGTAATGGACAAACCGAAAGGTCCGTGCTGAAATGCGTCCAGACAGAGCTTGAGATGCCTTAACCTTGGAACGTTTCGAATGATAGGACTTATGATTCGAAGATGTGCCGGTTCTGAGAACGAGAAGTCGAGTTCCAATAAGGATTCTAGTTGGATGCCTTCGTGTATCGACCGACTTCGAGCATCTCTGTCCACTTGTAGTTTGAGAGAACGAATGCCCGGATACTCGGGTGATATGGCTATTCCGTTCACTTTGGGCGAAACCCGTTGGGGTCGTTCAGTGAAAATGTTGATGAGCTCGAGGTTGTCGACTCGCGCAAAATAGCGGAGCACACTTGAGAGTTCACCGAATATCTCCATATAACGTAACGAGAGACACTTTAGCGAAGGGAGGAAGCTGCCTTTGGCTCTGGAGGCATTGGGTATAATCAGGCCTACTCCACCGAGGACGAGTCTCGAGAGATTAGGGAGCTTGGGGGAAATCACTTCTACGACTTCGATTTCGAGAGTACAGGGGTCCGAAAAGACGGGGTCATTAGGACCGTGTAGAATCAAACAACGGATGTAGCGACCAATTTGCTTTGATGAGTGTAGGAGATCTATGAAGTCTGCAAGTCTCCCAGGCTTATAATCTGAGAGCGAGACAGAAGTCTTATGGAAGAGAAGAGATTGACTGGAAGGGAGCCAGTGACGAGCAACCTGACTACAGATACAGAGCGACTCTTTATCTGACCACAGGAAGCCAATGATCATATCTATGACTTCCTGTGGTAACTGAGGTATTTCTGTAGATTGTCGCATGGTGTTATCCAACTCAAGAAACCAGGGATCCCACCGATCCACACAAAATGCGGACTCGGGCGCCAAAGAAGCCACGTGGGCGTCCGAAGAGCCGAAGGTTCAAAAGTCTCAACCTCTTTCAACCTTCAACCCAAGTGTTGAAGCTTGGGAATCCCCTGAATGTAAACCTATCATCTCAGAAGTCTCGACAGATGATGCTACTGCTGGTCAAAAATGCAACAGTATGTGTCGTGGTACTGAGCATAGAAACCTCTGGGCTTTACATTACGACATGCCTCATTATTGTTTGATATCTTCACAGCAAGTTCCGAAAAGGGAGGACCGACCATTTCGAGAGTGTCGCGATCGTGTCTCAGCTGGTGGGGTTGAGCGAGATCAAGGTATGGGTATCGTGGAAGAGGGATTCCAAGCTATGGGTGAGTTGCATATTTGTACCAATCGCCGATGAATATCATCCTACCCTGAACTTCTTGAGAACATACAGCACCATCCGATCATCAATCACCGTCTCTGTCTGCAGAGAGTTTCGTGCCGGTCTGAACCTCCTCCGCGCGTATTGACGTCCTACGAACAAGAAATTCCAAAAGCTCCATCTTCGCTGTGGCGATGACCGGAACGAAGCATTCGACTATTGGAAAGAAATCGGTCGTCAGATTGCGCCGAGAGGATATATCCCACCGGTGAAGGATATCGATGAGTGTAATCCTGCGTTGAAAGAAGCGAAAAAGTGCTCGTGGTGCGATTGTTCGTGTCGTCAAATGGTTCCGCATCACGAGTTGAAAATTTGTAAGGGATGTTGGAGGGTTCAGTATAGTGGGCCGAATTGTCAACAGAAGTATGTACTCATCCCGTTTATGTCGGATTAGCACCTTCTGACACCTCGTTCCAGGGATTGGGATGAAGGGGGTCATAAACGTGGGTGCCGAGGTGAACGTCAATGTACGACGAAAGGGGGTATATATATGTATCAAGTCTCATGGAAACTGTTGGCCAATGTTATCCCGTATGTCATATCTTCTCTTAATTACCCTGGATTCTGGCTCCTTGAAAATATCAACCACAAATTCTAAATTGGAAACACTCGGTGAAACTTGATAGCCAATAGATGCCAATATGGACATTGACCATATGGTTATTGTCGTTCTCATTGACTATCTTGGGTCGTCATCTCTCGTTGAGTACGAAGTCGAGATTTACTCGTGGACCATGATAGGATTCTCGCTGTGATGGAATGTGGCGGCGCCACACCCCAAATGTGGACCTTAACGAATTACGAGGTTTTCAGATGCACTCCCCCTGTATCATTCCCCCTCTCCCATCTCAGGGCCATGGCAGCGACGGAAGATCCTGATGCGAAACATCTCTCTGAAGAGTGGAATCGAGTCAAAGCAGGCCTTGCTTTTGGAATCTCCAAGCATCCAGACAAGATTGCCGAAACACTCGTCTTGTTGCACCAGGAGTACAGCGGAATTATTCGCTATGTTCATGCCGACGTTCTCTACGATTTTTTCCTTGGGAAGGACCTCGATATTGATATCGCAGTCCGCAGGCTTCATAGGGCGTGCACAACCGGAGTACCGTTGGCTGTCCTCAACATCCTTCTAGATCCTCGAATATATATTTGGGAAAGCTCCTCCGAGTTTTTTCATCCAGGACTGGAGGTGAGTACTCCAGCTAGCTATTTGGGTTCGTGATGTACTAACGTTTTAAGAAATACATTGTCTCGATGCTTCACATTCTGATGGGATGTTGTCGCGAAATTGCTCTGTCGCCTCCCGCAGATTTTGACGGTGCATATAAGGAGCCCACCTCGCAGATTCTTCGGGCGTGTCCCTCCCTGTGGCGCATATTGTGGCTCTACCGTCACCGATTGTTTGACCCTGAGCATGGAGGGTCAGAATTTTCGATAAAGAGGCATGACGAAATACGCGGTGGGCTATATTTGCTTCTCAAGGAAATTGTTTCCATCGAAAGCCGATGTCTTGGGTGAGTCACTGACGTTACATCTGTCTCGCCATCCGATCTCATCGAGTTGTTCTGAACTGATACCAAACGCTCATCAGTCGCCTTGGACTCCGCTGCCGAACTCATGCTCTATACTTGGCAATACGAGAAGAACATCATCTGTAGTGAACTTGCTGTTGAGGCGATGGTTATGGTCTTCACAGAGAATGAGACCGAGGAATACGCAGAGCCGATGTCGAAGGCGATCACGGACGACGTTACGGCCGGCCGACTATCCAGGAACATCTGTAATAGCCTCGTTCATAAACGGACTCTCGATATGCAGCTATCGCAGACGTTGCTTTTACTCCGCGTTTTCCTTGGCAACAGCAGCTTGTTTGCTCTCTCCCGAAAAGGCGATTATTTGAAGAGTGTTGCAGTCGCTCTGCAGAAGCAACTTTGCTCCGGAAAAGATCGCGAACTGGACATGGAGATCATGCAATTTGGGTTTCAGGCGTTGGTGTGGGTAGCTCACAGCCTCTCCGACGTTATTATTCAACGTTATTCCATAGTATCTTGCTGGTCCACTACGGACCAAGTCTTCCCACAATTCCGATTTCCGGCAGCGAGACTCATGCATACATAGCCTCGTCATGCAGTATGGACTTCGCAGGACTAATAATTCCAATCATCGCAAGGATAATGATACCCATAATCAACGCAGGAGAGTGGTCGATATTTAGTCAGTCTTTTCCCTTCCTTCTACTCTGGTTTTATTGAACCAAACGAAAGAGTCGATCACTCAGGTTCTTTACGTGTACTCGAACACATATGTCACACTCCGTCAATCATCTTCTGATGCCATACCTACAGACTTCTTAGCAGTCCTAAACCTTCTCCGTGGCTATTGGCACAGAACCTTTCAGGAATTACAAGATCTACGAATTGGCCCCAATGATCCACGACGCCAAGCCCTGGAGTATTGGAAAGACCTGGGTCGAAGCATTGCACTCCGAGGTAGTATACCCCCACTCAAGGATATCGCCGAGTGTAATCCGGCCGTCGAGGGAGCTAAGACGTGTTCGTGGCCAGGATGTCTGTGTTGTGAGACTATTCCGCGTCATAAGCTTCGGGTTTGCAACGGCTGTTGGAAAGCCCTGTATTGTGGGCGTAGTTGTCAGAAGAGGTAAGTAATCACGATCGTACGTTGTCACCATTCGAAATTTTGGGTAGGGATTGGAAGGAAGGGGGACATAGAAGAATGTGTACTCGTAAGTTGGGTGGTGATTAAAACTTCCTTCTCCAACGTGTTGTGTGTTCTCATCTTGTCGCTGTCGTAGGCGTTCTTGGGTGACGGTCGAGTGTCAAATGAAGGGGATGATGGGATTGTGAGGGATTGGAACGTGGATCGTAGAAGGAAGTGCGAGAGTCCTTGTTGGGACGTTAGTTTCTGCTGCTGATGCATAAGGGTACAAGTACAGACAAAACAAAAGTGATACCGCGTTCCCTCGTAATGGCATACATTACTGGTAAAAAATGCTATCGACCATATCCATCATTCGACCACCTCAACCTCAAGCTTTCCCTTGAGATGTAAATCCGGTAGTTGTCGTTGAAGGACCTCCTTGAACCCCTTCGATAACTCAGTATACTTCCCAGATGCTTCCGCTTCCTCTTTTTGGTCGATACTGATGATGAACACAACTCTCTCCAGTTGTGAGAACCTCGACAGTGACTGCTCCAACGATTTCCAATCAAGACCTTCTAAGTGTTTCTCTCCATGATCAACGAAAACCGAGAATAGGTCACTGAGTGTGATATTCGGGAGCATCGAGGGCGCAAATGATAGCTGGCTTGTGACTGACAACCAGATGGCATCATCGTGGGGAGTGGGGAGGGGATCTAGTAGTCGGAATTCGACCGAAAGGGTCTCCAGTGATGTGGCAGACGCTAGGTCGAGTTCTGCCCATTCTTCCGGGTCTGTAAATAAAAGGTTGTTGAGTCTTAGAATGAAAAGACAACGAACGCAATAGACAAACTGGGGGGCTCATGCCGTTGGTCTAACCAGAGTGTGAGTTCCTTCAACCTTGGAGCGCGTCGAATGAAAGGGCGGATGATTTGAAGTTGTACGGGATCTGAGAACGAGAAGCAGAGTTCTGATAAGGATTCCAGTTGCATGCCTTGATGCGTCGGGCAATTCTGCACTTGTCCATCATTCACCCAAAGTGATAGATAACGAATGCCCGGACGATTGGGAGATACGATTGATTCATCAGGAGAGTCCGATTCGGTCGAGGACGTTTGGTGGGGTTGCTCAACGAGAACGTCGAGGAGGTCAAGGCTATCCACTGGTGGAAAATAGCTGAGTACGCTTGAAAGACCACCGAACATCTTCATAGTCCAAAATGAGAGAAACTGTAGCGAAGGGGAGTGTACTATGTCTTCGGCCCCAGAGGAATTGAGTAGTGTGAGGTCTATTCCACGGAGGTAGAATTGAAGCAGATTAGGAAGTTTGGATAGGATTGCCTTGACGTCTCTCATGTCAAGAGAAGAGTGTTCCACACGAATGAGGTCATCGGGTCGGCGGAGAATCAAGGACCGAATGTGGTGACAAATTTGCGTCGATGAATACAGGAAATGAATGAATTCGGGAATTGTGTGAGGATTGGAGTTTGAGATAGAGACGAGGGTAGTATGAAACAGGTGATATCGACTGGACGGGAGCCAGCACCGAGCGACTTGACAGCAGACAGAGAGCGATGGTTTGTCATCCCACAACTGGTCGATGATCATATCCGTGAGCTCCTGCGGGAAGCAAGGTGATCTTCGGAGCTGCAGCATGATGCTGTATGAGCTCGTTGTCCGCAATTGGTCTCCAAACCCTAACGCGTAAAGGCCTATAGACTTGAAGCTTGAAGCTTCGATCCCACAAAATAGGGCGCCAAAGAAGCCACGTGGGCGTCCGAAGAGCCGAAGGTTCAAGAGGTTCGACCTCTTTCAACTTTCAACACAAGTGTCGAAGCTTGGGAATCCTCCGAATGTAAACCTGTTATCTCAGAAGTCTCGACAGATGATGTTACTGCTGGTCAAAATGCAACAGTATCTGTCGTGGTACTGCGCACACAAATCTCTGGGCTTTACATTACGACACACCTCATCATTGTTTGATATCCTCACAGCAAGTTTCGAAAAGGGAGGACCGATCATTTCGAGAGTGTCGTGATCGTGTCTCAGCTGGTGGGGTTGAGAAAGACCAAGATATGGGTACCAAGGAAGAAGGGTTCCAAGTTATGGGAGGGTGAGTTGCGTTTTTGTACCTTCGTCCTTCTCATAGTATACTACTCAACGAATACATTTGAATACGGCCCTAATATCCCATCCCCCTTTCAGACCCAGCGTCCTTGTGTAGCATGGACGTCGCCCGTTCCATAACCCCTATCGTCTTCAAAATGACGCTATTCGGTCCGTCCTGTTTTACATCACTTTGAACCACTCATCTGAACGGAATCACAGAGTATACCGCTGGTCTCTTGAACGTAGACTCGAGCACATACAGCTCTATCTCTGTTTACGGAGAGTTTCGTGCCACGATGAAGCTCCTCCTCGCATATTAGTATTACAAACAACAAGTTCCAATAGCTCCATCTGAGTCGTGATGGCCGGAACAACGCATACGACTATTGGAAAGAGCTTGATTGTCAGATTGCGTTGAGTGGAAACATACCACCTTGTAAGGATATCGACGAGTGTAAAATTGCATCAAAAGAAGCGAAGTGCTCGTGGCATGACTGCTTGGGTCGCAAGATTATTCCGCATCAGAAGTTGCGAATCCGCAAGGGACGTTGGCGGGTTCTGTATTATTGGCGGAATTGTCGAAAGAAGTATGTCGTTATCTCTATATCGGATCGGTACTTTTGATGAACCGTTCTAGGGATTGCACTGAGGTGGGTCATAACCGTCTGTGCCGAGGTGAATGTCAATGTCTGATGAAAAGGGTGTATTTTAATCTCTGTTACCTGTTTGTCCCTTCCTTGGAATCCACAAGCGCCTGAATTCGGTGAACGTGGACAGCCAAACGACGTCAATACAGACATTGACCACATGGTGCCTGTCATTCTGATTGTAGGGTACATCTTGGATCTCCATTGAGTGCGAAGCCAAGATGTACTCGTGGACCATGATCGGATTTTCGCTGTGATAGAATGTGGCGGCGCCACACTCCAATGTGGACCACAGCCTTGGCTCGCGGGGTTTTGGGATGCATTCTCCTCTACCACTTCCCCTTCATCTCAGGGCCATGGCAGCGACAGAAAACCCTGCTGTGAATCATTTCTTTGAAGAGTGGAATCGACTCAGAGCAGGTTTTGCTCTTGGAATTTCCGAGCATCCAGACAAGATTGCCGAAACACTCGTCTTGTTACACCAGGAGCCTGAGGGACTTCTTCGCTATGCTCATGCGGACGTTCTCTACGAATCTTTCCAGGGGAGGGACTTCAATAACCATATCATACTCCGCAGGGTTTATGTAGCGTGCACAACCGGGGTGCCGCTGGCTGTCCTCAATATCCTTCTAGATGCTCAAACATATATTTGGGAAAGCTCTTCCGAGTTTTCTCATCCAGGACTGGGAGTGAGTACTTCAGGCACGTATTTGGATTGGTGATATACTCATGTTTGCAGATGTACATCGTCTGGATGCTTCGAATTCTGATGAGTTGTTGTCGCGAGATTGCTGCGTCGCGACCCGCAGACTTTGACGGAGCATTTAAGGAGCCCATCTCGCAAATTCTTTCGGGGTGTCCCTCCCTTTGGCGCATATTATGGCTTCACCGTCACCGGTTGTTTGATCCCGAGTATGGAGGGTCGGAGCTTTCGATAAAGACCCATAATCAAATGCGCGGTGGGCTCTATTTGCTTCTCAATGAAATTATTTCAATCAACATCCGACATCTTGGGTGAGTCACTTGACATTGCATCTGCGTCGTATGTTCGGTCTCATAATATTGTTCCAAAGCGATAACAAACAGCCGTCGGTCGTCTTTGACTACGTTGCTGAACTTATGCTCTATACTTGGCAATACGAGAAAAATATTACGTATAGTGAACTTGCTGTCGAGGTGATGTTTACGGTCTTCACAGAGAGCGAGCCCGAGAAGTACGAAGAGCCTATGTCGAAGGCGATCACGGACGAAGTTACGGCCGGCCGACTATCCAGGAACATCTGTGACAACCTCGTTCATGAACGGACTCTCGATACACAGCTAGCGGAGATGTTGTTTATACTTTGTGTATTCCTTCGCAACAACGATTTACTTGCGCTCTCTCGGAAAGGCAATTATTTGAAGAGTGTTGCAGTCGCTCTGCAGAAGCAACTTTGCTCCGGGATATATGTCAAATTAGACATGAGAACCATGCGATATGGGTTACAGGCATTGGTGTGGGTAATTCTCAACCTCTCTGACGTTATTACTCAACGTTATTGCCTAGCATCTTGCTGGTCCATCGCGGACCAAATCTGCCCCTTCTAGCAGCGGGACCCACGCCTACGTAGCCTCGTCATGCAGTATGGACTTCGCGGGACTAATAATTCCAATCATCTCAAGGATAATAATTCCCGTAATCAACGCAGGAGAGTGGTCAATCTTTGGTAAGACTTCTCCCTTGCTTTTATTCGGCTTTTATTGAACCAGACGAAAGAGTCGATCACCCAGCTTCTTTACGTGTACTCGAACACATATGTCACACTCCGTCAATCATCTTCTGGTGCCATACCTACAGACTTCTTGGACGTACTAAACCTTCTCCGTGTGTATTGGCACAGAACCTTTCAGGGATTACAAGATCTACGAATAGGCCCTAATGACCCACGACGCCAAGCCCTGGAGTATTGGAAAGACCTTGGTCGAAGCATTGCACTCCGAGGTAGTATACCCCCACTCAAAGATATAGCCGAGTGTAATCCGGCCGTTGAGGAAGCTACGACATGTTCGTGGCGCGGATGTCTGTGTTTCGAGACTATTCCGCATCATAAGCTCCGGGTTTGCAACGGCTGTTGGAAAGCCCTGTATTGTGGGCGTAGTTGTCAGAAACGGTGAGTCATCACGATCGTACGTTGTCACCATCTGAGATTTTGGGTAGGGATTGGAAGGAAGGGGGACATAGAAGAATGTGTACTCGTAAACACGTCGAGTTACCTTAAAATTCCGCTTGTAATACAATTCAGAAACTTTGGGGTCAGCCTCATCTAGTACTCGTCCATATATGCGGGTCCCACCTGGCATGGGACATCGTGTATTTGCAATAATCATGCATGATCAAAGGAAAGACGAGGGAGAAAGACGAGGGAGAAAGACGAACCTAAGGCGCCAAACTCGGCACGCTGGGAGTTCTCGCCTGATAAACACTTCACTGGGAGCAGTGGGAATCGCTTCCCACTAGATCTCAAACATACCCACTCTGACGGATGACGGACATGGGATTTCAGTTTCTGCATTCGAACGAGCGGAGGTACAAGGGCACAGGTACGAGTCAAATTGAATACCAAGAGTGATGAAGCAACCCCTAGTTATGACTTCCTTACGCTGTCAACCATATTCAACAATGTCTTTTCAACACAGCTTCGAGCTCTTCCTTCCCACGAAGACCCCTCAGTCGCATTTGAACAACCTCTTTAAATCTCTCGAGTAATTCTCTAGATCCTCCAGAAAATCCGGCATGGCATGAATTCGGATCAGTAGCAAACCCGACTGTTCTCAGCTGCGATAACCCCGACAGTGATTGCTCCATCAACTTCCAATCAAGGACCTTCAAGTACGTCTTTGCAGAATCACTGGGATTGACTCGGAAGACTAGGTCACCGAGAATGAGATTCGGGAGCGTTGAGGGGGCCAATGACAGCAGCTGACGACCAACGGGCGTGATCGTCAGCGTCGGGAGGGAGTCCTATTGTGAAATCAATCGAAAGGGTATCCAGTGATACGGCATCCGCGAGGTCGAATGCTGTCCATTCCTCCAGATCTACGAATGAAACGTGGGTGAGTCTGAGAACGAAAATGCAGTATATGGAGATGTAATAGACGAACCTGGAGGCCCATCATAGAGATCGCCCCCTTCCAGACGAAGTATGAGATGCGCCAACCTGGGAGCGTATCGAACAATAGGATTTATGATTTGAAGGTGCGCGGGATCTCGGAAGGTGAAGTGAGATGAAGTGGATAGTGGGATTTTGAGGGATTGGAACGTGGATCGTAGAAGGAAGTTCGAGAGTCCTTGTCGGAATGTCAGTTTCTGCAGCTGATGCATAAGGATACAAGTACACACCGAACAATAGTTGTACCGCGTTCCCTCGTAATGGGATACATCACTGGTACAAAACTCTATCGGCAATGTCCATCATGCGATCACCTCAACTTCGAGCTTTCCCTTGGAATGTAAATCCGGTAGTTGTCGTTGAAGGACCTCCTTGAACCCCTTCGATAATTCACTATACCTCCCAGAAGCTTCCGCTTCCTCTTTTTGGTCGATACCAATGATGAACACACCTCTCTTCAGTTGTGAAAACCTCAACAGCGACTGCTCCAGCGATTTCCAATCAAGGCCTTCCAAGCGTTTCTCTCCATGATCAGTGAAAACCGAGAACAGGTCGAAGAACATGATCTTCGAGAGTGTCGGGGGTGCAAATGATAGCAGGCTTGTGAATGACAACCATATGGCATCATCGTGAGGATTAGGAAGGGGTTTTAGTGCAAACCCAATCGAAAGGGTCTCCAGTGAGGTGACAGATGCGAGACCGAGTTCTGCCCATTCTTCTGAGTCTATGAGTAAAAGGTCGTTCAGTCTTAGAATGAAAAGACAATGAATGTGATAGACGAACTGGGAGGCTGATGCTGCAACCCATGTGGATCCAACCAGAGGTCGAGATGCTTCAACCTTGGAGTGTGTCGAAGGATAGGGTGTATGATTTGAAGTTGGTCAGGGTCCGAGAACGAGAAGAAGAGTTCTGATAAGGATTCCAGTTGCATGCCTTGATGAATCGGGTGATTCCGAGTTAGTCCGTTGACATTAAGCATTAAACAACGAATGCCCGGACCGTTGGGGGATACGGTTGATCCATCGAGAGCGTCCACATTGGTCGAGAGTGTGTGATCGTTATCTTCGGTGAGAACGTGGAAGAGTTGGAGACTATTCACTCGTGGAAAATAGCCGAGTACATTTTGAAGTCCACCGGATATCTCCAAATATGAGAATGAGAGAAAGTGCAGTGATGAGGGGGATATATCTTTGGCCCCGGAGGTATTGAACAATGTGACGTCTACTCCATGAAAGGAGAGTTGATACAGATTGGGAAGTTTGGAAAGGATTACCTCGACGGCTTCCATGTCGAGAGAAGAGTGTTCCACGAAGATGAGGTCTTTGGGTCGGCACAAAAACAATGTACGAATGTAGTGGCCAATTTGCGTTGATGAGCGCAGGAGATTGACGAATTCAGGAATTGTGTCAGGCTTGGAGTTCGAGATAGAGATCGAAGTCGTATTAAAAAGGCGAGATCGACTTGACGGGAGCCAGCATTGAGCAACTTGACAGCAACAAGAAAGCGACGGCTTGTCATCCCACAGATAGTCGATGATCATATCCGTGAGTTCCTGCGGTAACTGAGGTGATCTTTGGGGATGTAGGTGTAACATGGTGTTACCCGTTGTCCACAACTGGTCTGCAAACCGTATGCGTAAAAGAGTTGGAGGAAGACGATCCTCAGGCGCCAAATTAGCCACGTGGCTCTTCCCTCTCAAGTGATGTCATCGGAAGACTCGTCTACCGAAGTCGTTGTTGGTGTCTCGGTTTCTTCGCTCGATAAGAAGGATAAAGTTTTGTCCAATAAATTTATCACGGAAAACTATCAACAGTATTCATGGTTCTCTCAACGCAACTTCGAGTTTTCCCTTTGTGTGTAGCTCCCGTAGCTGCCGTTGAACGATCACCCTCGCCTTCTCGAATATTTCCCTCGATCCTCCAAAAGTTTCCGACTGACGTTCATTGAGACCGATGGTAATTTTGATTGTTTTCAGCTGTCTGAACCTTGACAGCGACTGCTCCAGCAACTCCCAATCTAGCATTTCCAAACGTTTCTCTCCGTCAAGGAAGAAATCAATGAACATGTCACTGAACATGATATTCGAGAGCGTCGAGGGGGCCAATGATAGTAGGCGTAAAACGGACGACCAGATGGTGAGATCACGGGTTGTGGGAAGGAGTTCCAGCATGAATCCGATCGAAAAGGTCTCCAGTGAGGTAATGGGCATGAGATCGAGTGCTGGCCATTCCTCCGGGACTATGAATCAGAAGAGGATGTTGAGTCTTAGCGTGAAAATAGAGTAAAACCGGATCCACAAACCGAGGGGTCCCTCATGGATCTCATAGGCCCCAAATTTATATGTGCAGAGGTTGAGAAACTTCAACCTCGGGGCACATCGAATGATAGGGCTGATGATTCGAAATTGTGCGGGATGTGAGAACGAGAAGTCGAGCTCAGTTAAGAACTCCAGTTGCACGCCTTGATGTATCGGGTGGTTCTGAGTCTGTCCATCCACTCGAAGTTTTAGGGAGCGAATGACAGGACGCTCGGGAGATGTAATTAATCTGTCGTGAGCGTACACCTCGGTGGGGAAGGTTTGGGGTTGTTCAGTGAGAACATTGATAAGTTCAAGGCTGTCCACTGACGTGAAATAGCCGAGTACGCTCGAGAGTCTACCGAATATCTCCATATCCTGGAATGAGAGATGCTGTAATGACGAAGGTTGGACGGTTATGGTTCTCAAGGTATCGGATATTGTTAGATCTATTCCACGGAGGATTAACTTCGAGAGATTAGGGAGTTTGGGTAGGATTGCCTCCAAGGTTTCGATGTCAAGAGTCGAGTGTGGATTGTATAAGGGTCGTCGGGTCCGTGTAGGATCAAACAACGGATGTAGTGACAAACTTGCGAGGGAGAATGTAGGCGATCGATGAAGGCGGGAAGTCTCTCAGGCTCGGAGTCTAAGATAGAGACAGATGTCGTACGAAATAGGTGAGATCGACTGGAATGGAGCCAGTGTCGAGCGACTTGACTGCAGATAGAGAGCGACGCTTTATCTGGCCACAGAAAGCCAATAATAATATCCATGACTTCCTGTGGTAGCCGAGGTATTTCTGGAGATTTTGGCATCGTGTTATAGTTTCAACTCGAAGGTGAAGGAGAGATAGGAGGAGGTCATCCCCGAGTCAAAGCGAAGACGGAGGTGTCATGCTATTAGGCGCTGAGCTGACCACGTGGCAGGTGCCATGAGATCAAATCGGGCTTCAACTTTGCTTCAACTTGTCGACTTCGTCTTACCAGTGTGAGTTTATGCATGCTGCTGATCCTGCGGAGCACTGCGACGATTTCGCCATCAATATCCGTGACAACACGAGGTTGGATTTTGGACGCTTCCCTCGTGCATGGATCGGGGTGAGGTTCCTCATTCCCTTGATGTAGCCTGGGACACGGCAGAGCCGTAGCTGAAGGTTATCTCAGAAGAATTCTTTTTGTCTCAAGGGCTCAACAGTCTCTTTTTTTTTTTTTTTTTAATCGCGGAATTTATTGTCTGGTTTGGGGCGTAGCCCCATGTCAGACAGTACCTACTATTGTACATTCTGTGTGTTCTACGTATACTGTGCTATGCATCGAGGGCAACAGTCTCTTGGTTCACTATATCCTTTATTCAAATCCCCACTTTTGTCTGTTCACCTGGTGGATGTTCTCCTCGTCCACGGTCTCTGTTCAACGTTCAGCATGCTAGGTTTTCTGCATCAGGGCTCCTTCGAGCCGGCACGAAACGGCGCATAATCCAGAGTGGCTCTCTGACCCCTGTCCACTTGGCTTCGAGAGCGGCGCTGTGTTCCACACGCCCTGTCCCGAGCGCAGAAATACGGCGATGAGTGGATTATATGCAGAGATAATTATGTGACCTAGTCAAAATCATTGGACTACCATCACGAATAGATCTGGGAATGTTCTTAAGAGTACTACAAGAGCGCGGATAAGATATACAAGAATTAGTGTAGTATGATAGTAAATGATATGAGTATAGGGATGAAAACAATTCGGCTTTGTGTTGACAATGGGTAACTGCAGTGCACAAGGGGGATCAGAATAAGAGCGTTCGATGAAAATCACAGCAGTAGGTTGCAAAAACCAACTCCAGGTCGCTGAACAGAACATAGTCACTGGAGGCAAAGCCCCATAAAGGGGCCTCCGATATTCGTCAGATATAGTCACACTTTTTGTGACAAATGGATAGGATTAATTGGAAACCCCATTGTGGGACTCGGTATCAAAATATCGCTTTGGTAATCCGGGCAGGCATTCTTTCAACAATAGGGTGTTCATCGATTCAAAATATTAGATGGTCTCATTGTTAAATTTAAGAATAAGACTAAGGGCTTTCCCAATGTCCGAGACCGTTTTTTTAAAATTCAAACGACAATCTGGGTCACCCTTTTGGTTCCCAATTGTTCAAAAAATCAGATAATCGGATGCTCGCTGGCCCGGCCGGCCAGAGCCTACGGTCAGTTTCAAAGATTGTGCATGTGTCTCATTGACCTCATTGTTGAGCAGAATCTCTATGGCCGATACCCCATGCAAGGAAGGTGGCCTACAACCTGACCTAATACATGAGCAACCCTCTTTATCTCTTTGTGGTAATTTCCAATTGAAGCCTTCGATATGAACTCTATGACTTGCCATGTAAACTGATCGATATTGAATGTGACTATTGGTTGCGCTGAGCCCATCGGTCGTGTTACTGTGTTTCCCAATGTGTAGGGTGCGTTGAAAGAATGCCTGCCCGGATTACCAAAGCGATATTTTGATACCAAATCCCACAATGGGGTTTCCAATTAATCCTATCCATTTGTCACAAAAAGTGTGACTATATCTGACGAATATCGGAGGCCCCTTTATGGGGCTTTGCCTCCAGTGCTAGTAGTAGGATCAAGTTAGGCATCAGATGAGTGCATCCCGAGAGATGGAGCTCGATCAATTGGGCTAATGCCTGAAGTGACTCTCTCAATTCAAGTAGCGTGCAAACGAATACAAAGCGGGACTAACCTTAGTCAAATGCAACCTGTTTCTATATCTGTGAACACTCAGGTGGTTCAGCAGCAATCCCGCTGTATGAGCATATACACGTCCAAGGTCGCACAATTACCCAAGTACCAGCTAATTCCTTGAGTTCTCTTTGGAGAGGGCTGCAACAACCAATGCGAAAACGCTTGGACTAAAAGAGAAGTGAAATATGAAATCTTTTGATTACAAGTGTTTCGGTATGGTCGTCACTCTGCCCTATACTTACTCGTACTGAAACATGATGCACAGGGTAATTATTCTGTTGATCGGGATGAGGTTCAATTAACTTTCTCAGTCCAAACAAACCTGTTCATTTTTGATGTGATACAAAGAATTTTGTTACGTATGAAGACTGAAGCTTGTGTATTAATTTGGCAATTGAGACATTGTAAAGAAAAAAGGACTTAGCGAATGCACACACGGAAACCAGGGATGACAAAAGAGTTGAGGGAGTGATCACAAGGGTTGGTAGAGGATGAAAGGTCGGGTAGACGTCGGAGACGTCGAGCGGGAAAAAAGCTATCCACATGAGTGAGTTGTATCGGATTAGGTCTACACTGGGGTCTGCTGGCCAACAAGAAAAAATGTGATATCACAGATAGGAACATCTCGTAAGTTGACAGTGGTCCTCCCGGTGATAAGTGGAGGTCAGCAAGCAGAACGATGAATGTTGGTGTCGATACCCTCGGCGAGTGGAAAGGTTCGGGGATTCAGGGAGGGATAAGTTCCCGAGCCGCCCAATTGAAGTTTCCAGAAGAGGCAAGTGTGTTACATAATACGGCTTTTCCGGACCTGCGGTGTGACGAGCGGCGGACGCGATGATGTGCAGTTGCTAATGACCCGAGACTGCGCTCGGGAATCGACGGTCTCTTTCTCGACGGTGTCCTTCTAGATCTATTCTTTTGCATCTTCACAAATTCAGCTTGACTTCATGGCGACAACGTCGTATACTGCCGACGAATACTCTCGATTGGGCAGCGTCTTTGATACTCAAATACGGCAATGTCCCAACAAGATCTCTGAGATCCTGGTTGACTTGCATCAAGACCATAGGGGGCATGCTCGTTATATCTATGTTGACACCATCCTCGCCGTTATATCAGAAACGGACAACGAAGCTGTTGAGAGTCTGACGACGACGTCCATGTTCCATACCATGTGTGCAACCCGACTACCCACAGTCCTGCTGAATATCCTTCTTGATTCTCGGATATATATGTGGGATGATTCGTTGGAATCCTATCATCCGGGCTTGCTCGTAAGTACCCTCTTTCTGTATGGGAGGTGGAAACTTCTGACGCGAATCTTCAGCAATACACCTTGGCCATTAGTGAAATCCTTGCGAGATGTTGCCATCACTTAGCGTGGTTTCTTCAGGACGACTCCGAAAGCATCTACAGCGAGTGTGCAGCGCAACTTCTCAGGGACTTCCCATCCCTATGGCAACTACTGTGGAATCATCGCTACCGTCTTTTCGAACCACGGAATGGAAGATACGATGGGAGATGTGAAAGCTTTGGTGGGACAGTTGCCGGGTTGTTCAAGGGGATATTTGAAGTAGAAACCTCTTTCAATGAGTACGTTCAATTGACATGGCCATTTCACTGAGATAATCTCCTAATTTCGTTCATGTAGACCCTCGGAGTTTACCCCCGTCTCTTCCGGCGTCTTCGAACTTTTGCTGTTCTTTTGGCAATACCACAAGGGCAACTCTATCGGCACCCTGGTTATGAGCCAGATTTTCGAAATCATAATGTCCAAGAGACCAACCGAATACAAACCTGCCATCTTCAAAGTTATCACAGACGAAGCTACTGCTGGTCGAATTTACAACCAAATTTGCCGCAAACTCCGGATTAGGCACACTCTAGATGTCGAGTTAGGACACATTTTTATGGTGGTCAACTTTCTGCTTGCCAGAAGCTCTTCCTTCGGTATCGCAAGCAGAGGGGAGATTATATGATGACCATTGCCATCGCTCTACAAAGACAGTGTTGTTCGGGGGATGATTCCGAACCATTTTGCAAAGTAATGGCGGGTGGATTTCAGGCCATTGGGTGAGTTCAGTTGCTGCACGCCTCTACAATCATTTGAAAATGCTATTTTACCTCCTGCAGCGTCACTCCAGAGGAAGACGGAACGAATCTCTCTGATTCGGACATCCGGTCTTTGACTTCGATGGATTTCGCTGGACTCATTATACCCATCATTGCGAAGATATTTGTGTCTGCCGTCGAAGACCTAGATAGAGGATGGACGTTGGTTGGTCAGGGTCTCATTTAATCACTTGCTATGGAGGTATCTGACGACAGGAACAGATGGTATGACTGGCATCCTTACTTTTTATTCCGGCGTCCATATCAACATTCGAACGCCATCCGGGGCAATTCGACCAGATTTTCTGGATATTGTGAACCTCCTTCGAGCTTATTGGCATCAAGTCTATCGTGATTGTGAAACGCGCCTCCCGCATGACCATCCAGGTATTCGTTACTGGAGAAGCCTTGGTCGGTCGATCGCAGTGAGAGGACGCACGATCCCGCCTCGGAAGGATATCAGGGAGTGTAATCCTGCCATCGGTAGACGAAAGCAATGCTCTTGGTCCGAATGTTTGTGTCGCGAGACAATACCTTACCACTCAATGCGGGTTTGTAAGGGTTGTTGGGAGGTGTTTTACTGTGGACCCAGCTGTCAACAGAAGTAAGTCGCACATCTACCGCAACGGGAGCATCATCTGATCCTTCCTGTTAGGGACTGGGAACTCGGGGGACATAGACAGTCGTGCTTTGGTGCGAAGAGTCCACGACGAACCCCAAAATGTGAATCGTCGCAAAGGTAAATATTTGATGAAGTCCTGGGATAGCACGTAACGTCTATGAAAATGATCACGTAATGCCTGTACTCTTTCTTTCCTTGTATCACCACCTTTCTCTGTACTCGATACTGAACTCCAAGAGATGTTCATCTTGCAATCGTTGTTGGCTGACGTTAACACCTCAAATAGTATACCATGACTCTAAGGGACTTGGTTTTCAGTTTACTCACTCAGGACTTTTGGTCGTTGGTTTCCACGCTCGACAGGAGGGACAAAGCTTCGACTAATGAAGTTATTTTATTACAAAACACAATCAAACATTCCACCTTGCTTCAAGAACAACTTCGAGCTTTCCCTGCTGACGTAGATCCCTTAGTTGCCGCTGAATGATCACCCTCGACTTCTCCAATATTGCCGAAGCTGTCAACGCATCCCTAACTCCAAGGAGAGCAATGGTGATTTTGAATCCTCGGAGTTGTGAGAACCTTGACAGCGACTGCTCCAGCAATTTCCAATCAAGGAGTTCCAAACATTCCTCCCTGAAACTGGACCAATTCAAGCTGAGGACCATGTCACTGAACGTGACATTCGAGAGCGTCGATGGAGCCGATGATAGTAGGCTTGCAGCTAATGACCAGATGGTATGATCCTCGAGGGTAAGAGGGGGTTCTAGCTCAAACCCAATCGAGAGGGTCTCCAGTGAGGTGATAGACGCGATATTGAGTTCTGTCCACCCTCCCAGCTCGGCTATAAATCAAAGGTGGCTCAGTTTTAGCATGAAAAGATGGCAAACGTGATAGATGAACCGAGAGGATTAGGCTGCTGCCCAAATGCATCGAGGACGAGGCTGAGATGATTCAACCTTGGAGTGCGTCGAATTATTGGGATTATGATTCGAAGTTGCTCCGGGAACGAGAACGAAAAATGGAGCTCTGATAAGGATTCCAGTTGGATGTGCTCGTGTACCAAGTGATTTCGATTCAATCCATCCATAAGTTGGAGTTTTACAGATTGAATGACCGGACATTTTGGGGCGTCTAGCTCTGTGGAGAGCATTTGGGGTTGTTCGGTAAGAACATCGATGAGTTCGAGGTTGTCTACTGGTGTGAAATAGCTGAGTACACTCGAAAGCGAAAGTCCACCCGATATCTCCATATACCGAAATGAGAGATACTGCAATGAAGCAGGGCAGACATTTTTGGTTCTGGAGGTGTCGAGTGATGTGAGGTCTATTCCGTGGACGCTCAATTTCGAGAGATTAGGGAGCTTGGATAGGATCGCCTTCACGGCTTCGATGTCAAGATGAGAGTGTGGGACGCCCATGGTGCCAGTACCACGTAGGATCAAACGACGGATGTAATGACCAATTTGCGTCGATGAATGGAGGAGCTCGATGAAGTTGGGAAGTCTCTCAGGCTCGGAGTCTAAGATATAGACTACAGTCGTACGAAATAGGTGAGATTGACTGGAATGGAGCCAGTGTCGAGCGACTTGACTGCAGATAGAGAGAGACGGTTTATCTGGCTATAGAAAGCCAATGATCATATCTATGACTTCCTGTGGTAGATGAGGTATATCTAGAGATTCTAGCATGGTGTTATCGTTCCAACTCGTGTGAAGATGGGGGAAGAGGAGAAGACCGGAGAAGATCACGAAAAGGGGGTTGGGGCGCTAAAGTAGCCACGTGCCAATTGCCATTCAGATCGCTTTCAGACTTGAGGGAGACGGCACTGCAGTGGCATGCCCGGATCCGACCCGCGGATAGCACGTACACTTCATTCAGTGAGTATCCTTTCACTTTGTTGCATGTCTCCTGGCGCTCCGACATATAAGGTGCGTCTGCAGAGGCGACGGCTGTCTCATTGTCATGGTTAAATTTAGGTAAGCCTACATGACATGTATATAGAATTGAATATTGACAAGTGCTAGCACCCATGTTAAACTTAGGCTTTATTTTGTTGTATCTTAAAGTCTTATTTTAGAAGGATCTATAGTATAAAAACTTAATACTCTTAATTAAAGTCAAGAATTTATTACATTGTTTTTTTTAAAAAATCTACAAAGGTTTAAGATACGAGATTATCTATTATCAATTAAAATATAACTACATTTATTTAATATCTAATATTGATATAAAACTACTTTTCTGATTTATAAATCAGATAAATATGATACCTTAATAGAGCTATAAATTGAGTCATTATTCTTTCTCTTTTTATGACAGAAAATATATCAGGGACTTTGTTTAAGATTAATTGATATTCATACATCTTACTATTCTCTATTTTGATTTAAGCTTAATTAATGAGATTGAATTGTCTTTTAGAATTCTATATAAATAGTAATTTGATTTATATCAGTTGATGAGATTTATATACAGTCTGACTGTATATTTTCTATAGTATAATCTATTTCAATTATTTAAAAACTAAATAGATTGATTTTCCTCTTCTAATATATTAAAACTGATATCACTATAGATACAATTTGTTAGATACCTTGGAAGTTTATCAATATTTAATGATATTTTCTCTCTCTGATTTTATCAATATTCAAAATTTCATTATTACATTTCTCTTTATAATATTTGATATCATATAAAATATACTCTTTAGACTTGAAATCTTTTATTGTATCCTCTTTGATTATATTCTCTCTATATCAGTAGCATTCTATATTTATATATAATATCTCTATATCAATAAATTNTATTCTAGATTTAATTCTTCTATATAATATCACTAAGTTACTCAAGCTTGGTTAAGTCTCTTCTCTTTTTCTATTTCTTTACCTCTACTTGATAAAAGTTTATTGATTGACTATCTCAATAAGTTCTAATACATAGTAATTTATCCATTTACTACAGTTTATATATATAACATTACTTTATTTTATAATTAGATACTTTTCGAATTATGATATATCTAATTCATGTACATTATACCAAAGATATAATAACATTGTTCTCCTGCTCTCATATATACTAAATCCTGGAATCTCTTTTATAATGTTCTTCTCTATTATTTAAAATTTTGATTTTACTATTCTATTTTAATTATATCTTGAATTTTCCTCAGATTAGTTTCTAAAATCAGATTCTATTTATAGAGAAATTGTCTCTTATATTAATACTAAGATACTTAATTCAATGTACACTAGACTTCAACCTGTTAAATCAACTTTTTCATACCTTCATTTGAGACGCGG
>JANAWD010000438.1:0-35931 GCA_027627245.1 Meripilus lineatus | reverse complement strand
GCGGCAAATGAGGAGACCATCCTCAATGGGCTGTTGTGGGATTCCCAATTCTTTTTTACAACAACCACGATCAACCAGGAAAATTCTGTAATCAATAGCTACAACTCATACTTGAACCCCTCCCTCCCTCACCAACCATCCGCCTCCGATTCCACCCCAGCACTGACCCCCGAAGAGGTTGACTTCAACGCATCATTGCCGAACCCCCAATATCCGGCTACAACTCCCACATACCCCATCTACAACTCCGACCTCGACCCCTACATCATACGATGGATCGATGAGCTATTGAGGGCTCGTCCTTTCCCTCCTCATCACTGCTCATGGCGCCGGACCATGGCCTTATCGGAGTTCTTGGAAGAGGTGGCCCTTCACATCACGCAATTGATCCAGCAATACAACCAATAGTACAGCCACCAGTACGGACAGCAATATACCTCACATCCCCGCCATTGTCCAACTCGCCATCATTTATTTCCTCCCGCTCATCCCTCCCTTCTGCCCCGTTGTCACGGCTTCCCCTGCATCTTCATCGTCTTCATCGACTTTCAGCCATCTCGATCGGCGACGGATGCAACACACATTGCTAGCATTAGACCTGCACTGTGGAACCCTCTCATTGTTTCAACAAAATCCTGTCGGCATATCTTTCTCACATCTCCCGATCTTATTACTTTTCCCTTTGTTTTCTTGTTTTGTCACGATTGGTACACATAATAGGTCAAGATTGTATTGCTATATATGTTGCCCGCTGGACAAAGTATTTGTTTCTGGTTTCAACCTTTTTCGTTCGTCTTCCTTCCCTGATATCCGTCTCTCCTGTTTCTATTATTTTTCTATCTCATGCCTTTCATTCGCTTCAGAGGTCGTTGTATGAGGTTGACCTTAGCACAATTTATCACTATCTCTCTGACCAACAACTCCGGTGATTGAATCCTGTTGATCATTTTCTGACCTTGTCAAGACAAGACAAGAAGGTGGCCACGTCGACCTGTTCAGCCTTCGGCCGATGTCGATGATCAACTGATTATCTTGAGATATCAAGGCAAATCTCAACCGTGGGAAAAATCTCCGATTAAAGCCGGATGAAAGAAAAACGTGTCCGTCTACATGTCTTGACTTTTGACCAGCTTGACCTTGCTTTCATGATACTCTGAGAATGTCATCTCGCACTTCATGCAGCCCGAAGATGGTAATTCATAAATCACCACTTCAGCAGAATAGCTCAAGGTCATGGAATCTCCGAAACCCTTTCATTTCTCAGGTATGTTATCCGCAAAAGGTGAGAATGCGAGTACAGAGAAACTTATTTCCTTCCCTTTTTGCTCCCAGCTAGGTCGATCCTAACGATTGCAAGATTACAACTTCCTACCAATGCGGGTTTATACAGAGACGTATCCTAGTGTTGAGGTTGGGGTCGCTTTTGAGCAGACCCCTTCGTTCATACTGAGAGAGGGTTATAGCTATTGATTACAGGATGTGTACCACCTGGACCGGTGGCTATAACTCTCTATCACTCTGGTTACTGTAACGATCTCACCACCGATGTCAAGCTGGCAGCACTTACTCCTTTTGATCCTGACCTTGACCCGACCATTACCGTCAATCTCCTCGACCCCTGTACTCAACGTCGAAGGTACGGCTATCACCTACCCAATATATATGACTTATGCTTCGACGGCCTCTTTTTTTTTTATTATTGATTCTGCTTCCGCTTCCAATCATTTTTCCCCCTTGTTTCTCATATTGGCAGCTTGTTGACTCTGGTATTGCGCGCTGTTTCCCATCCGGATGTATTGCACTCGTACTGTCCCCTGCCACATATCATTTGTTTTATCATCTTGTTATCATTAATATTTCCCAGCGACGAATGCTTCTCTCGTCCCTTGTATGTCTCATCTCGTCGTCTCGCGTCTCTTTTCATCTCCTCCAGCGGATATTGTACATCGTAGAGCTCACCCATATCTCTATGAACGCGCGCTTTAATATTGTGGAATTCTGTCAACACTCGCTCGAATACAACTTATACAAGCATATACCTGGCCTGTGGTCGTCACCGCGGTGACACAGGTGACGGGCGCTTAGCACCCAAATTTTGGTGTTGATATACGCCGTGGTGACTGTACCACGCCGTATACCATGGGGAGTCCCTTTGGCAGGCTCCGAGCCCTGATTGGCCGAAAGCTTCGGGCGCTTGTTATATAAACATGCTATTTTGAGGCGGTATATCGATTACCTAAGCCTCTGTGCCACCCAACTGTGGCTGATCCCCTCTAAGAAATCGCAAAAAAATCGAAAACAGGTTCCACAAAAACAATCTGCCCCCCAAAAAATATGTTTGAGGTCGAAAATATGTAGATCTATAATATAATAATTTTTTTCTCTCTATTTTGTACGCATTTTGCAAGGAAAAGGACAAAAACAGTGGGGACTTAGAGAATTTTAGCTCCCCAGGCCCCTCCAGGGCTATTGATGCATTGATGGTCGCACCAAAATGTCAATAGGCAGTGGTGACGACCCAGGACGCCCCGCTGGGCCTTGTTTCTATGTCAAAACACCTCCCTGGAATTTGTTCTGCATTTTTCAGGGAATTTCTTGCGCATTTTTGCCTTTTCGGGACACAAGCGCCCGTGGTGTGACGCGAGGCCATGCGACCAGCGTATACTGGCCTGGTGACGCCGCTTACCATAAGCGGACCGTCACCAGCGCCGTCACCCGCCCTGCGAGCCAATCCATGGTATACCCTATATACCTGGCCTGTGGTCGTCACCGCGGTGACACAGGTGACGGGCGCTTAGCACCCAAATTTTGGCCTTGATATACGCCGTGGTGACTGTACCACGCCGTATACCATGGGGAGTCCCTTTGGCAGGCTCCGAGCCCTGATTGGCCGAAAGCTTCGGGCGCTTGTTATATAAGCCTGCCATTTTGAGGCGGTATATCGATTATCTAAGCCTCTGTGCCACCCAACTGTGGCTGATCCCCTCTAAGAAATCGCAAAAAAATCGAAAACAGGTTCCACAAAAACAATCTGCCCCCCAAAAAATATGTTTGAGGTCGGAAATATGTAGATCTATAATATAATAATTTTTTTCTCTCTATTTTGTACGCATTTTGCAAGGAAAAGGACAAAAACAGTGGGGACTTAGAGAATTTTAGCTCCCCAGGCCCCTCCGGGGCTATTGATGCATTGATGGTCGCACCAAAATGTCAATAGGCAGTGGTTACGACCCAGGATGCCCCGCTGGGCCTTGTTGCTATGTCAAAACACCTCGCTGGAATTTGTTCTGCATTTTTCAGGGAATTTCTTGCGCATTTTTGCCTTTTCGGGACACAAGCGCCCGTGGTGACGCTACGTGACGCGAGGCCATGCGACCAGCGTATACTGGCCTGGTGACGCCGCTTACCATAAGCGGACCGTCACCAGCGCCGTCACCCGCCCTGCGAGGCAATCCATGGTATACCCTATGTACCGAGCTGGAGGCTTGAAGATTGCCTGCTTTCGGCCGAGACCAGAGTTTTTCTTCGGATGTGTTGACTCAACCGTGAGAAAGCCGCTGATTGACAGATGTCCGCCTGTCTTCACACTGTCTTCACTTCCAAGTTTTGACCTCGCCTCCACAAAACCACTGAGAGTATCATCGAGCACTTCATGCAGTTTGGAAAATGGCCATGAGAGTCTGTTGTCATAACCATCGCTTCCGCGGAGTAGTTCAAGGGCACGGAACGCCTAAACTTCTCCATTTCTTAGGTATGTTCTCTTCAAAAGGTGAAAACGCGAGTACAGACAACAGCTTACTTCTCTCGTTCTTTGTTTCCAGCGATGTCGATCCTAACAACTGCAATATTCCAATCTTCCAATGCAGGTTGGTATATAGAGACTTGGTGTTGACGTTGGGCCCGCTTTTGAGCAGACCCCTTCGAGAGAGGGCTATAGCTATGGATTCTAATGATGTGTACCCCATGTGGATCGGTGGCTATAACTGTCTACTCTGATTTCTTGATTCCAGCGATGTCGATCCGAACGATTGCAATATTCCAACCCACGAATGTGGGTTTATCTAGAGACGTATCCTGGTGTTGAGATTGGGGCCGCTTTTGAGCAGACCCTTCGTTCGTACGGAGAGAGGGTTATAGCTATTGATTTCAGGGCGTGTACCTCACCTGGACCGGTGGCTATAACTCTCTATTACTCTGGTTACTGTAACGATCTCACCACCGATGTCAAGTTGGCAGCACTTACTCCTCTTGATCCTGACCTTGACCCGACCATTACCGTCAATCTCCTCGACCCTGTACACTCTTCGGATTACCTCACCTGGACAGACTTGGAAGTAGATAGACGTTAGACGCGAACGAGTTGGGAGAGTTGGAATGGGAGATCTGATCACCGGGATTAACGGAGGAGGCATAACGAAGGTTGCATCAGAGTCATCGGTGTGTATCGAGACGTACTTTACTGTCGACATCACAAACCCTTCTCTGGGCGACATGGGTTAATAGATGCAAGTGAACACGTAGTACCATAGTCGGAGCCTGAGAGCACTAGAGAGTACCACGATAAAGATAATCGCCTCATGAGGTATTATTCGCAAGAGCAACGTTCCCGAGTATGACGCTCCACTGAGGCTCCGGGATCGCCGACGCGCGCTTGCCCCTCCATTTGATCTGATCTCTCATTTCAACGCCTTGGGGTTTCTAGCTAACGCAATGACAGAGGCAACAGGCTCATCATCGAATATGCTTCAATCTGTGGTACTCGTCGGCATGCGTGGCTCTGGGAAATCTTTCATCGGAAAGTTAGCTGCTGCTGCCCTGGGCTGGGCATTTGTCGATGCCGACATCGTTTTCGAGGAGAAGCACAAGATCGGTGTCCGGGATTTCGTTAGGCAGAGGGGTTGGCCAGCCTTCAGAGAGGCCGAATCACAGCTCGCAACAGACTTGTTGGAGTCACATTCGCTTGGCCACGTTATTAGTTTTGGTGGAGGTGTAGTGGAAGTGGAATCTGCACGTCAGGCGCTGGTAGAATATTCGAATAAAGGACCCGTCGTACATATCACTCGAGAAGAACAAGAGATCATCAAGTACCTCAATGAAGAAACAGATCGACCTCCATACGGTGAATCTGTCTCAGATGTTCTACACCGTCGACAACCTTGGTTCGCCAACTGCAGCAATTTCGAGTACATCAATCCGGTGGATATCCGTCATAGTACCAAGGTGGATGCTCAGGGCGATCTTTCCCACTCGCTTCACCCCAACATCGAAAGAGTCAGGAGGGATGTTGCGAGATTCTTTGGGCACGTCACCGGGCAACATCCAAATCTCGCACCCAACTTGGTCAATAACAAAAGATCGTATTTCCTGTGCCTCACATATCCCGATCTCACTCCCGCTCTCTCAGACATCGAGGAACTCACAACAGGTGCCGACGCAATCGAGCTACGTGTTGACTTGCTCCATTCTCCCCAAGATCCCGACGACCTCTCCCCGTATATCCCGCCCGTGGACTACGTGTTCAGTCAGCTCGCAGCGCTTCGCCAACATTCGGATCTCCCCATCGTTTTTACCGCCAGGACAACATCTGAGGGAGGCAAATTTCCATCCTCGTCCTCTGCAGAGGCATTCGAACTCTTTCATACCGCACTCCGTCATGGCGTCGAGTACATCGACGTGGAGATGGCTTGGCCCACAAATCTCATTCAAAATCTAGTCTCCCAAAAGGGTCAATCCCAAATCGTTGCCTCATACCACGACTGGAGTGGTAACCTAAAATGGGACTCCAAAGTCGTAGAGGACAAGTATTGGCTGGGAGAATCCTTTGCAGATATCGTCAAAATCGTTGGAAAGGCGAATGTCCTCGAGGACAATTTCGCGTTGCACAATTTCGTGGAACAAAAGAGGGCGTCTGGGGCGAAACCAATAATCGCGATCAATATGGGTTTCGAAGGAAAGCTTTCGCGAGTCCTCAATCGTACATTCAGTCCCGTCACACATCCCTTACTCCCGAACAAAGCAGCTCCTGGTCAGATGTCCCTCGCCGAGATCCAGACAACATTGCATTCTATCGGCCAACTCCCTCCACTACGATTCTATGGTCTGGGGAAACATCCTCTTCGTTCCCTATTACCCACTCTCTTTAACTCGGCATTTGAGACACTGGGACTACCTCATCATTTCGAATTGGCCGAGGACAAAAGCCTCGGAGACTTATCGACATCGCCCGATTTCGGTGGAGCATTGATTTCGTCTCCCTTTACACTCGACGTTCCAAAACTCCCACTTTCTCCCGATTCTTCCAATATTGGCGTCGTAGATACGGTGACCGCGGAAAATGAAGGAAAGAAGTTGACTGGAGAAAATGCCGAGTGGCAGGCCCTTCGGGCTTCCATTCTCTCTCGGCTCCCTCTTGAGTCGGAGAGCCTTGACTCTGCGTTGGTCATTGGGGGAGACCAAAATGCTCGCTCAGCGATCTATACGTTGCAGCGGCTTGGAGTCAAAACTATCTTTCTCGCAGAAAACTCTTCAGAGACGGCCCATCAGCTTCTGGAGACATTCTCCCGCACCGATCTTCGACATCTCCACTCTGTAGACCAGTATCCGAGCAACGCTTCATCTCCATCGATTATCATTAATACATCCCCAACATCATCCATCAACCTGACGCCGTTCGAGAAGCCTGGTGGCTCTCCGGGGACGATTTTCGCAAATCCACTCGGTGGCGTCGTCATCGACATGACTTTCAAAACACTCACACCTTTGCTCGAGCGTGCGGGAGAAGCAGGGCCAAGGTGGAAACTGGTGAACGGATTTGATGTAACTTGCGAGCAAGTTTTCAGTCAATTTTACATGTGGACAGGCCGACGATGCCCCCGGAAACAAATCCATGATATCGTGAAAAAAGCATCACAGGACGAGTTGTTGAAGAGTTAGATGAGGTGTAGATAGAAATCGAACTAACTGTACTGTATACTAGAAGTCTAGAATATATTGTTCAAGTAGGTGTTGAATCTGGGGTACTTCTCGTGGTCATTATTGAGTACTTGAGTACTGAGTCTCCAAGAGTTTGGGACTGTGGGATGCAAAATTGAAAGTTAGAGAAATTATGCGACGGGAATGGAGAAAAAAGAATGTCCCAGGGAGGATTCGAGCCTCCGTCTTCACGGAATTGTGTCGCCACAACGTGATGATCTAACCACTAATCGACAAGGACCGAAAGCCAAAGCCACATGGGCCGTACATAGCCGACTTTCACTTCCTTCCCACGTCACAACTCCTCCCCAGTGTCGCGCTCGACAATTCGTACTAGTATCAACCGTCGCCGTGTGTTATGATACCCTAGGCAATAATCTGAAGCTTGGAATGCCAGCAAGGACACCGTACAAGTTTTTTTTTGCTAACCCATGATCTGCAGCGTCTGTATGTTTCTGATCTCTTTCTTTTGAGGGAACATTCACGAGATTTTCTCTTCTCTAGGATGATGGGGCTCCATGCTCAAAGTCGTGTCCATCTCGGGTGGTCGGCTTACTCTGGCAGGGTCAACAAAAGAGAAGAAATGATGCGGTTTCATGAACAGGGTATCAATGACTCTTCTTTAACGAACTCGTTGACGGTGTAGTTAACCCTGTCGGGACACGAAGTCTCGGATCCCATTCAATGGCTATGTTTCAACAACTCGAGATCGATATCGATGAGTGTCCGACCACGCGATTTTCAAAGAAAAGCTGGACCTGGACGACGCACTCAGCCAACAATTGTCATGAATGGACACATCGGAAATGTTATATCATGAACGTAGTATACCTCACGTTGTGGCTGGCTAGTCTGGTGACTTGTTGCTTGAGACGGGTGGTGAATTTATGGGATCAAATACGCTTCAAGAGGGATCGTTTTTCGATACAAGAGAGGGTGGTTATGCGTGATAACTGTGGCTTGTCAGAGCCAAACCTCTAGCATAGAACCAAGTCCGAGTGTTCGTCAAAGTCGGTCTGACAGAGCGTGATACTCATCTATACCCCAAGGTACTCAAGAGAATATCAGAATTAGCACACACACACATACACACAAGCAAGAGAGGTTGGTTTGAGAGTATCTATATGACGTGGTGGTATATATGAAGCATGATATACAACGTAGAAAAATGGAAATTGAGCAATGTCTATGTATAGTGTCTATGAAGGAGTAGGGACGGATTTCGGAGGAACCAGAGGAACTTTCATAAGGGTCATACAGTCCATCAGGATATGTACGGATACATGGAGATAGAGCACAAAGTACGCAAGATAAAATGATAAAGGTGACACGAACACTTAAAGGAGACAAGAAGACCTCGTGCTGATTCTCTTAGGCTCAGGCTCGACCACAGATGGGTCCTGGCGAGCACGAGCACGGAGATCACATAGGTTCGGGAAACTCTTGTGTGTGCTAACAATCTACACAAAATGGCGCATCAGGACTTGTAGTTTTCTCCATGCAAAATTGAAATGGTACTTACCACGTCATCATCAATTTGCGCGACACGGTCCGTAGAAGGCACCGATGCGACACTGTGTTCAGTGTTTGATTGGGCAGGGGGCGAAGGACCAGTGGGATCTTGAGGTTCCGCTTCCCCCGCCCTAGCATCCGAGTCGGTGTCAGTTCTGACGGCACCGGAAACATTGTCTCTATCGGGTGGTGTCCAGCACATATTGTTGTTGGTGTATGAGCGAGTTGGAACGAAAGGCGCCACTGGCCGAGCGAACGGCGGGAAGGGGGATGGATAAGGAGCGAATGGTGGGAAAGGGGAAGGATATGGAGCGAAGTGTAGTGGCGCTATGGGAGTCGAGGTCCTTGCGGGAATGAAGGGAGGCGCATGTGATGGTTGTGGAGGAATGAATGGGTGTGCGATAGGACTCCAAGGAACATTAGCAAATGGTGGACGTCCGAGATGAGGTCTTGGGTAGAACTGGCCGATAGGAGTCGGAATCCTCGAAGGAGCGAAGGGAATCACAGGCGATGGTTGTCGAGGAATGTATGTAGGGGTGATAGGACTACAAGGGATACCGACACGTGGTAGACCTCCGAGCTGAGGCCTTGGAGCGAATTCGCCTAGATTTGCACGAAGTTGAGTCACTCGAAGGGGTAGTGGTGGCTGACATGGTGTAAACGAAGGAATGTCGGGGTGAAGTTGTGGTGATTCGACTGCTGAAGGACGAGGAGCGAATGATGGTGCACTGGGACGAAGCTGGGGTGGCTCAACAGAAGACTGGCCGAGACTTGGAGTGAAGGAAGGCGCAGTCGCTGAAAGTTGAGGTCCAGGAGTTGCGACAGACCGTTTGGGAACCTTGGTGGGATCGCCGAGATTGATTGTCTCACCAGTGATGAGGTCGTGTGTGCTGACGATGATATTGCCCCTCACACCCAATCTCGTGGTTGAGTAAGGTGTCCTGATTTTGTATACCCCTCTCCGTTGTGGCCTTGTAGCGAGTACTTTTGCACAATGAGGATCCAGAAGATCGGGACCCGCATCCACTCCCATGTCCGAACTCTCGTACGCGGCTTCAGGTGCGATCTTTGCGAAGTAATCTGCGTCTTGCGGGAGATTGCAAGTTGGGACGATGTCAGAAGGAGGTGCTTCGTCAATGTCCAAGGGCACGATGGTAGTAACTTCGAGATCGAGGACGGGGATAGGAGGGGGAACAGATGTCGTGAGTTGACTCTCGAGTTCGAGAATGCGAGCATCCTTTTCCTCGATAAGGGCGTCGAGATCGTTGGACCAAGCAATTGCTTCGTCGATTCGAGCTTGCCCGTCACACCTAGCCTGGATGAAGCCCGCAATCGCGTTGTGAAGGTCCTTGTCCTTGTCGGCGAGCTGGATGTTAAGTTCGACGATCTGATTGTCCGAAGCTTCAAGTCGTGTTCGAGTGGTCGCCAATTCATCGTCCCTGTCCCTGAGATCCTTTGTGAGTTCCTCCACCTTCCTCTCCAAAGTTATTTGCCTTGAAAGTTCTGCCTGCATCTGCTCCTCTGCATCTCGAACAGTGAGAAGTGAAGCCGCAATAGTGTTCCGAAGGGTCGCGTCCCTTGTGTCAGCTTCGATGATGAGGTTGCTGATCTTGTTCTCCAACTCCTTGACTTTGTCGTGTGCGACACCGAGTTCAACATCCTTGAACTTGACTTCGTCCTCGAGCGATTTGATACGACCCTCCAATTCCTCCTCATTGGCCTGTGCCACCTCCCTGAATACCCCAAAGCCATTCTGAATAGCCTGTAACTTGGCAAGTCCCGCCGCCCTCTCTTCCCTCCCACTTCGAGCGGCCTGGAGCAAGGTTACGATAGTGTTCTGAACGGTCGCGCCTTGTGTGTCAACCTCAGTGGTCAGATTGTTGATAATGGCCTCCGATTCCGCAAGTGCGGCGTCTTTGAACCGGACTTCGTTCTCGAGCGTAGTAACGCGACCCTCCAATGCGACCTCTTTGACTCGGGTCGCCTCCTTGAATACTCCAAACCCATCCCGCAAATCCTGCAGTTCCCCTTCCGTCTCCCCAAGTCTCTCCTTGAGATCCCCCGTTTCCAGCTTCCATCCATTCTGAGTCTCCTCCAACTCCGTCTGCATCCCTCCGAGCTCATCATGAAGCTCTGCAATCTCTACACCTCTAACCTCAATGTCAGCCTTCGCCTGCTCCCCTTCATCCACAACCTGCTTCTGCAACCTCGCAATCTCCTCGTCCTTCTGCCGAATCTCGGCCTCTTGTTTGAATACAAAGTCTTCAATGTCAATGAGTTGTCCCTCGGCTGCTTCGAGCTGAGACTTGACATCGGTGAGTTCATCCTGGGTGAGCTCGAGGGAAATGGAGAGGTCGGAGCATCGATCGGTGAGGGTAGCTTGGATCCCCTCGTGCTCCTCCTTAGCGTGTGCAAGCGCTTCGCACCCTTGAAGAATGGTGCGTTGAGCGTCGGAGAGCTTCTCCTCGGTCGTCGCGAGACTCAGCTCCAAGCTCGCAATCTTCTCCTTTGCCTGCCCAAGCTCGTACTCCTTCTCCTCCAAAGACCACTTCAGCTCTGCGATCTCCCCTCCCAATGCCTCGTTCGCATCCCTCAATTCCTTCGCCTTGTCCTGCTCGACCCGGAGTTTCTCCTTGGTGTCCTTAAGTTCTGCCTGAACACCGGCGAGTCTGGCGGATTCCTCCCCAAGAGCCTTCTCGACCTGCTCCTTGTCATCCTTCATCCAGATCAACCGTCCCTTCATCCCAGCGATCTCCAAAGAATGAGCTTTGCGAACAGCATCGAGCTCCCGGCATTCGTCACGGAGTGCAGTGAGAAGCTCTGTCTCGACAGCATACATCATGTCCTTGTGGTTCCTCAACACCTCAACATCGGCCTCCTTGTCAATAACGTCGGCCTCGAGAGCAGTGATGTTGGTACGCGCATCTCCCAACTCTTTCTCGAGGTCTTCAATTCGAAGCTTGTAAGCGCTTGCGTTCTTGGTCTGTTCGCCGAGCTGGGATTCGAGTGATGCGCATCGAGTTCGTGAGGAATCGAGTTGGCCCTTGAGGCTGCAGATACGAGCGTGCTTGTGAGTGAGTACTACACGACCTTGTTCGATTTGGGTCGCGAGGGAGGTGATCTTCTCGTCTGCGGCGACGTTGTCTTCGAGGAGTTCGAGGTTCATGCGAGAGATTCGTTGTGCTTCGATAGTGAGGGGGACAGGCTTGGGGGGTGGACGACCGAATGCGAGAGATGCCTAGATATTCAGACAAGAGCATAAGCTATGCAGAATCGCGTCGTAGGAGTTCAACATACCTCAACTCTGTCCTTGAATGGCGCGAAGCCCGTGCCTGGGATCTTCTTGAAGAACATGGGATCCAGATAGGTGGTGGTCATCGTTGTGGCAGGTGGTCCCGGGGTTGTCTTGAGGAATATGTGGGTGAAGAACGTCGTGGTCGGCGTCACGAACACTAGGGAGTGAACGAAAGCGAGGAGGGGGTTGTCTTGAGTCGCCCAAGGCTGACATACCGAGATAGGAAACACCTGGTTCAGAATGTAATCTTGGCCAGACCGAGGTCGACCCTTGTATGGGAACGAATTCGTAGGCATGCAATCTAAAGACCGAACATCTGTACATTCTATCTTTTGAACAGAGCGAGTTTCGAGTACTAGTTGCAAGCAAGAGTCCGTTCATTCGACTTCATTGATCGAAGGCCATTTAGCATGAGCTTGTCCTCGTCTTTTGTGGGAAAATCTGCTGTAGGGACTCAGATGAGACGGGGTCCGTCGAGTCACCAGACTTGGTATCCAAGCGCCACGGCAATCGATCGTTCGTCTTGAATCGAAGCATGCTGCTTCGACGCCGTAAGTGTATAGGTTGACTGTGGAGATAAGCCAGCTGGCCTACCTTGACTCCTGCAGAATACCGATACCCCAATTCCGAAACTCATGCTCTCAATTAGCCCCGCTCAAAGTCAAGGATGCTGTTGAATCTGGGCCAGAGTGAATATGTCGGTTGAACCTATTGGGTTGGTCACAAGCAGTCACCGAGTCAAACAAACAGGATATGAATTGAATTGATGAGTAGGCATCTGGATAGAAGCACGCACCGTGATTGAGGATACACATCCGATATACGATAGAGACACGCGTCGAATGTGCCAGAATTGCAAAAGGCACTGAGAGACAATCTCCAAATACATAATTTGAATGTGTGGGAAGGTACACGCCGAGTAAGTTATGACGTGTTCAGCTCGGGCGCTCCTTTTCCTTTTTGAGCTCCAGGAGTCCCAGGGTGTGCTTATGTAACCGTGTTTCCTGCGATGACTCTGATGAGTCCGCAGGTTGCTTCAGGTTCTTCCCCTCGGCCATTTCCTCGCTCCCGTGTCGTCACGCCAGAAAATTTTCTTTCTTCCGATACCCACGGATATTGTATTTAGCGCGACCAAATCACGATCAGCAGGCAAGATGATGTGCCGAGAATGTCAATTTGGGTTCCATAGCCCCATGTTCAAAGCCGCGGAGCGCGCTTTCTGGGTACCAAGGAAGAGTAGGATGGAGGAATCAGATTGCCTTTTTTAAAAGCATCACGCAGGGCTATGCGGCCTTATATGTCCCTGACAAACTTTGTGAAGATTACCGGACCTCTCGCGCGATTGTCACTTCCATGCAGCCCTTCTGTTTGACAGCTCGTGTCCGTGAACAGGTCTTGGTGCGATGCTGTTGCCATGTGTCAATACCCCAGGTGTGAAGAATCTGCGAAATATACCTATCTTTTACTAACATATGATGATAGGGCTGACCCTGTGTTGTGGTTCTACGTATCTGAGACCCAGACATGGGAACGATCATGGCTATCTCTCGTCTGATGGGTGGGATAAATCTGTGCGCTCTCACTTTGCGCCAACTTCGATCCGAATCAGTTCGCACATGCCCTTGACCCATACGTCTTATTGTTGGGTCATCAGTAATTTGGGGCACATTTTATCACTATGCGATCCGATGTTCTCTAAGCAGGATTACCATTCGAAGCGACATCGTTCTCACTGTTCAGAGAGATGGCAACTCATTTCAGGGTGGAGAATACGGGTACCCTGTGGAACATCTCAGCTCCCTTATATTTCATTCATGGGAATTTCGTTTACCTCATGTCACTGCGCTACCTTCTGGACTCACAAAGTCGATGCAGGTAGTGATCTGCCAGGATATATGTGGAAGAGTCCGAATCCTTCCAGAACCGTGTCTCCGTGATTCCGGTATAAAGCAGATTTTGTCGGAACATTCTTAACTCACTTTATTTCTAGTGGTATCTGTTCTCACTCAAATCATGAACGCAGCAGATTCACAGGTGAAGCCTTCAGTGTTGATCCCATTTCGACCTGCTGCGTATCATATGAAGACCCTGTACCTCTTCACGAGGTCCGATATCAAGACGATAGTACTACCAAATGTGCGTCCCATGGCGGTAGCTCGTTCATCCCGCTTATTCTCTCTCCAGCTATGTATTGCAATTGCACTCAATCGCCAAACGTCGCCAGTACAGGCCTTGAAGACTTTGCTCTGGATATGGTTGCTGCTCCTCACGTTTTGCGTCTCCAACCAAGCATCAGCTCGATCGGTCATTGAAGATCGGATCAACAAATCATGGCGTCCCATTCCCTCATCTCGAATTACAATACAGCAGGCAGGATTATTGCGATGGTTCCTCGTTTTCCTGAGTCTTTCGGTCTCGGCCCTCCATGGGAATCTCACCGCCGCAGCTATCATCCTTGCCGCAGAAGTCGCATATAACGATTTGGGGCTCTCCGATTGGTGGTTCACCAAATCCCTGGTGAATGCGGTCGGGTACATGGGTTTCCAATACGGGGCTGTCACCATTATCTCAGGTACGCCTCTTCTATTTCTCTTGCCATCTTATGGCTAAGATAGCCACATGGGTAGCCTCCGATGGATCCGTTGAAACGAGAATAATCAAATCGATTTCCACCTTCGGTCTTCTCATTCTCACCACGACTCAGGCTCAAGACTTCTACGATGCAGAGGGCGATCACGCTATTGGGAGGCGGACAGCCGCAACACTGTATCCTGATACGTCCCGCATGCTCACAGCTATCTCTATCGCTGCATGGGCAATTATACTGCCAATAGTCTGGGATACAATGTACATCGCTTCGATAATCTTCACTCTTCTAGGGACTTTTGTCGCCGCAAGGTTCCCACTTTTCAGGGGTCGAAAACCTGACGAGACAACATTCTTGTATTATAGTGTCAGTTTCGAACGTCTCCTACGATAGTGCATTGTATACTGACACCATCTTCTTGTAGATCTGGTTGCTTTTTGTATGTATACTACCGGCGTTTCGCAAAACCAGGGTGATGACAGAAGCGGAAGTCGTTTGGTCTGACCAACCAATATTTTGAACGGACCTTCTGATCCGCTAGACTCCTGCCTTGGGCATTCAAGATTTTCAGGGAGTGAAAAAGCGGAACCTAAGGCCCGTGACATGTATGATACCGTTGGTGTACCATAGAATCTACGGTAGATCAATGATCTCGCTCGTATATCGCTCGTTACAATGATGGTCGACCCTCACAGAATGACTTGGGGGTAAAAATTGTGCAACCTCGATGTACCGTCAACGTGTGAGTATCGAGAGTGGTATCATAGAGGAAGGGCGGTAACTTGATGGGGAATAAGACTTTTCGGTGGTAAAATGATTATAGTAATCGGACTATATGGTTATAGCTATCAGACTAGATTGGGTACTGTTATTAAATCCAATAACTATAAACCTCTACTAGCATATATGAAGATGGTTCCGGTAAGGTCGTGTATTGGCACCTCAAGCAGTGGGGATGGAGCAGAATAATGGGGACAGAGGTTCCGTGAAGAAGCAGGAGGGGATATTGAAGTGGGGGCAAACATCAAGCATGGCCTGTCATGCGTTTGCGATATTGGGCTTATCGTCCTTGGTTGGCTCTGAAACGAGATCCGGGAGCATTGGATACGGGTATATCCTTACGTAGTCGGTTTGTATCCTTCTGGGATCTGTATCTGTGCTGGGGTAGGGTCAGTCAGGTTTGATGCGTGGAATCTTGTGGAACGGCACCCCAGTTATCGAATACTGATCAGAAGGAAGCAATCTAAACGAGAGAAAAGAACCACTCACTATTGAGCGACAACAAAACCGCATTTTTGATGACCGTTCATATGACGATTGAGCCCATTTTGTTTAGGGAAGGCGCGTTCGCATACTAGGATCGTTGAAGGATTGGACTTCAACGCGACTTGTGCCCCGCATACAAAGGGCCTTTGACCGAAACTGAGAGGCAACCGGACATCAGTTATCAAATCAAGATGAAAAAAAGAGCAATCTGAATGAGAGAAAACAACAAACTACTCACTGTCGGCTCTCATGGTTGTTGATATTGCTCAGTGCTGAAGATCTTCGCTCACAATACCTGCAATTCAACTTTCTATAGATTTGTGTGAGCAACGTGGGGATGATCCTGATGAGTGGCACTCACCGTTGCTCAACGTTCAGACAATGTTGTGTTAACATATGTCGCCCCACTTCGGTGCTCTTGAACTTGTGCGTATCAGGTGGAGTGTACCCGCAAAAAGGGCAATAAGTGGTGTCTATCAAGAAGTCGACGACTTCGTATTCACAATGTCCCCCATAGTGAGTAAGAGTGGGATGTTTTGTGGCCCGGGGGTACTGGGTGGGATGATACACTGGCATATTGTTGGGTCGTATGGAATATGTTGCAAATGTATGGGCGATTCGAGTCTCTCTTGGAAGTCGTGGAATTCTGGGATGGCTTGTGTCCACAAAAACAGTAACAAGGGGTGTCTATCAAGAAATTGTTCATCAGGCACTCGCGACGTTGTTGAAGAGTAGGATGTGGGAAGGGACGCTGGGTGAGACAGATGAGTAGCACTTACTACTGCCAGTGGTCCACGATATTCAGAGAATGTTGAGTTCTTGTGTGCAGTTCCCGCTTGTCCTTTCCAAATTTCGAATTCTTAGGTATCTATGAGGAGAACCAGACCATAAAATGAAGAGTGGTCAATCAGTGGCTCGGGAAAACACGACTCAGAGATAGATGTACCGTAGGATAGAGGTTGGTGACTGGAGAAATGATGCGTAAGTCTTTGCAGTGAGGTTCAGGTGGTGAGAAGAGTGAATAGAAAAAATCTGAAAGTTACAAGCTTAGAGTCAACGGGACTCAGCCAAGGGTTTAAATACATGTAGAGAACAATAGATGACCGCCGCCGCCTCCGAGTCGGGCACTGCTCGTGGAGTAGAAATAAAGGGATATTCATGAAATACGAGAGCTGACGTGGACCGATGTCTTAGGAAAATGCAAAAACAGCTACTAATGATCCATTATGCAGGATATGTTATACACGTAATCACACAAAACCGCTTTCAAAGGGTTTCGGACAATGTACGGTTATTCACGCGTCGAAGGCATTGCCATATTAGGCAGTACTATATTTGGACACTTGCTATGTATGGAAAACACTATCTACATATGGACAGCGCGTCTAAAATCTTATTCCTGACGATCACGTCTAGATCCTCGAGGGTGAGGGCTGACTCGGACCCGAGTGGAGGAAGACCTACAGAGGAGGCAGTGAGGCCCGTATAATGGCTCATATCCACACAAACTACACATTACAATACCTTTCACTCATCCATCAGTGTCTCAATAATGTCTCTTGTTCTCCCTAAGTAAACAATCGATTTTGTTCAATGCTCCATTCACCTACTGCCTCCATCTTCGTACCTTTGTATCGAGAATGGAAATAGTCCGCCAAGAGAGTCTCAGGTGAGAGGGTGGAGCGATTTCAAACTGTATTGCCAAAAGATCGGGTGTGATGTGGTATAGATCAAGCATAGTATACAGCGTAGTCTCGAGCGTATATGATCCTCCAATACAAGCAATTTGACTTCAATGTCAGCCCTCGCCTGCTCCCTCTCATCAACGGCTTGCTTCTACAGCCTTGAAATCTCCTCGTCCTGCTGGATCTCGGCTGCCTGCTCGCATACAAAATCTTCAATGTCAATGAGTTGACCTTCAGCCAGCTCGAGCTTAGACTTGGCATCGGCGAGTTCGTTCTTGGCATGTTCGAGAGAGAACGGTGGGATCTAATCTCGATGTTGTGGCGCGTTCGTCGACGTGACTGAAGGTCAAGAAATTCAGGACCTAGATAGTCAATCTTGATATTTAAATCGACAGCGTACTTGTGCGCCGGGTATGCCATCCTTCCAATGAGGGTGATGATGTGGAGGGAAGTGACGATCGACGAAAGGATGTGTCCACTCAGCAAGAGACATCTGGTACGAAATTTGAACAGTCAGCTTCTCGCCAATTGTGTTTGGTTAGAGGAAATTAAACAGCTTGGGGTTGCCGGTCCTTGTACAGAAGGGATCCACGTATCCTACTGGCGAACCGATTGTCGCAAGTCCGATGGAATGAGAGGAGAGGGGGGAAGTGAGAGACGGATCCAACAGAAGCCTGTGGAGAACCAATATTGGCTAAATTGCGACAAGCTCTATATGAGAATCGGGTTCAACGAGAGAGAAAATAGTCGACTCACTGGGATGGGATATCGGTGCGGCAGGCAATGATCAGTCACGGTTTGGGGTGATGATGGTAAAGTGTCCCAACGTGGATATCGTCTTGTGTTCTTCTTATAAGTTCCACACAAACGGGGGCCATAGACCTCTCGTATCGGAGGACCTATGTTTGAGTAACGCGGAGACACGCCGCAACGTTGGTTGGCGCACGACGTCTCAATCAGTACGTGATGTGTACCTTGGAGTCTGGAATATTGAAGACACGAGAGACCACGCCGGAGTCCGTGTCCTGTCCATTCTAATCCCACTATGGCAAACACTGAGTGATATTGAACGTATCAGGAAGGCATCCATTGCACGGACCAAGAGATGCAACACCCTCCACTTCATCCTCTGATCACGGTGTGGCTCCTTACGATCCTTCACACTCGTGATACCATCCTATCGATATCCACAGTGAGGTAACAGACTGCCAAGGATATCAATGTAGCACCGAACTATGTCACAGTGAATTGATTGCCACTTACAGGCTCTGCGGAACAAAGGGAACAATTCCTATCATTCGACGGCCCAACAAACGTCCTCCTCGTTCATTTCAACAATCATTCGGAACTTGAAGATACGCGTTGAATTATCCATGTCCCATCCAAATGAGCTTCGGCGAAAGTTCGAACGGTGATTTAAGACAGAAAGCCGTGAGAGAGTGAATATACAATCAGGGGAGTGTGCTCGTCACCAGGGTAGTACATGGCGATAGAAATGAGTGAGTGTCGCGGTAAGAGCGTGTGACGATGGGGGGGGGGGGCAACTCTCAGTGTCCGAGGATACGACATCAAGAATACGTCCACCAACTTGGCACTGGCGCCTTCTCGTTGACGGCTTTCTCACGGTAGAACGTTCAGCCGGGTTTCAACAAATTGTCAAATACGAAGAATAACGGGTGCACTGGTCTCATCCATGCCAACTTGTATTCGAACAAATGTCGGGGGAATTACACAATAATCAAGCGTACGATGAGGTTAACAACAATATACAACAGCCCAAAAGCGGATGAGAAGAGACGCGATAATGAGGTGAGAGGGACGGTGATTCATCATTCTACAATTGTTGATCTCTCCCCAAAGCTACAACGGCATATTGAAAACGATCTGCTCAAAAGAGGTTTCCTGGGGTAAGTCGCCATTGGAGACAAACGATCGGATGAGAGAGCATCAGGATCGAGGAGATTGGCGGTAAGGGTCGGGTCAAGGTTAGGACGAAGGGGAGGAAGGACCACCAATTTGATGGGCGATAGGATTCTTTAGTGACTTGTTAATAGTGACTAGAGCAGAGGGTTATAGCTACCAGACCAAATGGGGTACACTCAATTGGAATTGATAGCTATAACCCTCTCTCAATCTGCACGGAGGGGGTCTGCTCGAAAGCGGCCACAACTTTAGCACCATAAGAGTCAGCTTCCGCTGGACGCTCACAATATATGTCCGTATACAAGAGCTCGCAGTGGTACGTCGGAATATTGGGAGAGATCGTGAAGATCACCTTCGATTTCTCGTAGATAATTCATTCGAATACTGGATTTGGCCTGGGAGCAAAGAATCAAGAGGGTTAGTATCTGTCTGTACTCAATTTTACACCTGTCGGAGAGAACAAATATCTGAAATGGAGGAGTCTCAGGGACACCATAGTCTTGAGCTATTCCGCGAAGACCGGTGATTAGATCTCCCAGTCCGCCTCTCTCTCATCAACTCTGGCAGTGTTCTCGTCTATCGCCCAACAACTTGGAAGTCGATGTCAGTCAAGTCATCCGATTAATCAGAGGAGATAGGGATTCACCATTGTCGATATTGGTAGAATAATAGATGAAGGGGAACGGGGTCCAAGTAACAAGAGCAGACATTTATAGCTATCAGACCAGATGGGCTTAACAAGAACGAATCTTATAGCTATAACCGTCTACTAGCACGTACGATCGGGGTCTGCTCGACGGTGGTCTCACCCTCAATACCGGAAAGGCCAAGTTCCGCCTCTGATCTCGTCATGTTGGGCTTTACTTCGTCGATAGCCTCGCAGTGGAAAGCTGTAATACTGCCAGAAGGGGTGAGAATCAACACCGATTTCCTGAAAATCATAGGTTTGATTGCCAGTAGCGGAGAGTGAAGAGAACGAGTTGTCTGTACTCGAGTTTACACCTGTTGGAGAGAACATACCTGAGTTCCAGGGGTTCCGTGAGCTTCAGCTATTCTGCGGAAGCAGCGTCGACCATGGAAGAGGGACTCTCATGACCATCTTTCCGAAGTGCATGTAGTGCTGGACGACATTCTGAAGAGTTTGGTGAAGGTCAAGCCAAAGACTGCAAGAGTTTCGAGAAGGCGAATTCAGAACCTTGAAAGTGAAGACAGGTGGTGAATGCCGGGTGGATGCATTTTTCTTTGTGTTGACACCTTTCTCACGGTTGAGTCAACACATCAGTAACACATCCGATGAAAAACTCTGGTCTCGGCCGAAAGGCAATCTTCAAGCCTCCAGCTCGGTACATGCTTGTATAAGGTGTATTCGAGCGAGTGTTGACAGAATTTTTCACAATATTGAAGCACGCGTTCATAGAGATATGGGTGAGCCCTACGATGTACAATATCCGCTGGAGGAGATGAAAAGAGACGCGAGACGACAAGATGAGACGCACAAGGGACGAGAGAAGCATTCATCGCTGGGAAATATTAATGATAACAAGATGATAAAACAAATGATATGTGGCAGGGGACAGTACGAGTGCAATACATCCGGATGGGAAACAGCGCGCAACAGAAAGCAATACCAGAGTCAACAAGCTGCCAATATGAGAAACAAGGGGAAAGATGATTGGAAGCGGAAGCAGAATCAATAAAAAAGAGGCCACTTGGCGCTGTCGAAGCATAAGTCATATATATTGGGTAGGTGATAGCCGTACCTTCGGCGTTGAATACAGGGGTCGAGGAGATGGACGGTAATGGTCGGGTCAAGGTCAGGATCAAGAGGAGTAAGTGCTGCCAACTTGACATCGGCGGTGAGATCGTTACAGTAACCAGAGTGATAGAGAGTTATAGCCACCGGTCCAGGTTGGGTACACATTATCCTGAAATCGATAGCTATAGCCCTCTCTCAGTATGAACGAAGGGGTCTGCTCAAAGCGGCCCCAACCTCAACACTAGGATACGTCTCTATATAAACCCGCATTGGTGGGTTGTAATATTGCAATCGTTAGGATCGACCTAGCTGGGAGCAAAGAAGTAAGGAAATAAGTTTCTCTGTACTCGCCTTCGCACCTTTTGCGGATAACATACCTGAGAAATGAAGGGGTTCCGGAGATTCCATGACCTTGAGCTATTCTGCTGAAGTGGTGATTTATGAATTACCATCTTCGGGCTGCATGAAGTGCTGGATGACATTCTCAGAGTATTATGAAAGCAAGGTCAAGCTGGTCATAAGTCAAGACAGGTGGACGGACACCTTTTTCTTTCATCCGGCTTTAATCGGAGGTTTTTCCCACGGTTGATATTTGCGTTGATAGATAATCAGTTGATCATCAACATCGGCCGAAGGCTGAACAGGTCGGCGTGGCCACCTTCTTGTCTTGTCTTGACAAGGTCGGAAAATGATCAACAAGATTCAATCACCCGAGTTGTTGGTCAGAGAGATAGTGATAAATTGTGCTAAGGTCAACCTCATACAACGACCTCTGAAGCGAATGAAAGGCACGAGATAGAAAAATAATAGAAACAGGAGAGACGGATATCAGGGAAGGAAGACGAACGAAAAAGGTTGAAACTAGAAACAAATACTTTGTCCAGCGGGCAAGATAGCAATACAATCTTGACCTATTATGTGTACCAATCGTGACAAAACAAGAAAACAAAGGGAAAACTAATAAGATCGGGAGATATGAGAAAGATATGGCGACGAGATTTTGTTGAAACAATGAGAGGGTTCCACAGTGCAGGTCTAATGCTAGCAATGTGTGTTGCATCCGTCGCCGATAGAGATGACTGAAAGTCGATGAAGTCGATGATGATGCAGGGGAAGCCGTGACAACGGGGCAGAAGGGAGGGACGAGCGGGAGGGAGTAAATGATGGCGAGTTGGACAATGGCGGGGATGTGAGGTATATTGCTGTCCGTACTGGTGGCCGTACTATTGGTTGTATTGCTGGATCAATTGCGTGATGTGGAGGGCCACCTCTTCCAAGAATGCCGATAAGGTCATAGTCCGGCGCCATGAGCAGTGATGAGGAGGGAAAGGACGAGCCCTCAATAGCTCATTGATCCATCGTATGATGTAGGGGTCGAGGTTGGAGTTGTAGATGGGGTATGTGGGAGTTGTAGCCGGATATTGAGGGTTCGGCAATGATGCGTTGAAGTCAACCTCTTCGGGGGTCAGTGCTGGGGTGGAACCGGAGGCGGACGGTTGGTGAGGGAGGGAAGGGTTCAAGTATGAGCTGTAGCTATCGATTTGAGGATAAGTCTGGTTGTTCGTGGTTGTTGTAGAAAAGAATTGGGGGTCCCACAATGACCCATTGAGGATGGTCTCCTCATTTGCCGCTTGTGGGGTGTAAGCGGCCGCAGGCGATTGGAAAGGGAGAGAGGGCCCGGGGGCGGTAGAGATTGGGCCACTGTTGGGGGGAAAGGGATGGACGGCGGCGAAGTCGTGACGAGAGGCATCCACTATCAAGGGAATGTCATCAAAGGCAATCGGGTGATTGGAGAAGGTGGGTACTCCNTTGNNGATTTGNGGGAGTAGANGCGAGTTGGAATGGGAGNAGGGGTAGGGGTTGTTGTTGTCCTTGAATGTTATGAGGGGAGGTTGAAAGGGNGTGGTGGCCCGNAACCANGAGAAAGGGCCAGCTTCTGTTGGTTTCGTTGTGGGCTCGTCAGGGTCGTCTTCGGCGGGGCAAGAAGCAAGAGGGAAGAGATTCCTTGAGGTATTNNTCGTGGATTCTGAANCTTGGACAAACATCCGGCTTGTCGTCTAGGGTGGCGGGCGGAAGGCGATCCTCGGGATTGACCTGNCGTAACTTCAGAACCTGAGACTCCCTCTTGACAGAAGAAGCAGATGTGACAACAAATTCATTTTTTCGATGNCCNTTCATATGACGATTGAGCCCATTTTGTTNNGGGAAGGCTCGTTCGCATATCATGACNGNGGAANGGTCGGACTTCAAAGTGACTTCTGCCCCGCATACGAAGGGCCTTTGACCGAAACTGAGAGGCANCCGGACATCAGTTATCAAATCAAGATGAAAAAAAAGAGCAATNTGAATGAGAGAAAACAACAAACTACTCACTGTAGCTCTTCGTGNTGCTGCACATTACTGAGTGTCAGGATCTTCGTGTCGCAGTATCTGCAATCGAGCATTCTATAGATCTGTGTGAGCAGCGCAAGGATGATCCTAACGATCGGCACTCACTGTTCTTTTGGGTTCAGGCAATGTGACGAAACCATGTGACGATGAAGGTCACTGTTGGGGGTTGTGGAACCCTTGGATGGCTTGTGCCCGCAGTAAGGGCAGCGAGTGGGGTCTTTCAAATAGTCTGTGATTAGGTTCTTGCGACGCCTCCCTTCACGAGCAAGAGGGTGATGTCGAAAGGTATATTGGGTGCGACGGTCTGCCGGCATTGTCGAATCACGGAATGGATAGGGATGGGAAGAAATAGAAGGGATGAGCTCTTCGAGAGAGGTGGGAAGGTGGTGGAAGAGAAGTTGGGGGATGGGTCGTTCTCCACTGCCATCACGTTGGTTATGTACCCATCATCCCGTTCCCAAAAGGTCAAAAAGGTATGGGCGCTAAGGGTTGATTGCCTCCCAATTGGGACGAAAGTTGAGCTGATTGCTTTTTGCCTAATCGGTGGGGGGAATTGTCGGTCTGGAACGACATATTTGTCCTGTTGGGCGCCAAATAACCATTTATCGCCTTCATAGGAAGGTGTTCGGCGTTTGCTTGGTTCGCGTTGGTTGTGAGTGTCCGTGTGGGGCACCAAGCCCTAACCCCAGGACTTTCTGGGTAATCCCTGCCTCGTGTCGATGTTCTTGTTCCCTAACACAGGGTATAACCTCCAGAAATATTGCTTGTAAATAAATGATAAATCTTTGAATAAATTTCTCGATTTCTTACCTTTTTATCACCCAGAAAGTCGGAAAGAAAAAATGGATGAAAAAGGAAACACCTACCATATAAGGCAATTTTTCTCAGACAATTTGAAGATTTATGTAAATTTTCCAAGCCATAAAAAGGTGATAACATTATGAAGTTAGTTCCGAGTTTTATTGCTGATTTATGGGCAATATCTTTGGAGGTTATACCCTGTGTAACGGGACTAATACGAGGAGGGCCTACCCAAGACTTGTAAGCACGGTCTGCGATGTCAGAGGAAATAACTTGCTCACAATGAATCGTCCGCGAAGATACTCGCAAAGACGGGACAATGGCAGGAGGGAGAGGGGATTCTCAAATCGGTGGTCAAAGGGATAGGCGCCTACATCAAATCATCTGGTGTCAAGCCTCCCAGCAATCGCACCATACTAGCAGGTATCCCCATACATGTCCCAGGAAAATGTTTTTCACAGCTCGCAAGGAGACAGTGGGGCACTGCGAAACGTGTGACCATAGTCGTTCCTAGAGAAAGGAGCAAGTGGATGTCGAAGTCGTCTCTCTCCACATTCGCCTTGCGTATCCAGACCGGAGGTCATTTGTGTGGTGTCTGAACCTTTCAACCCCGGTGCCTTCGCGAGGTTGCAATTTGCAATCCAAGGAGACGCTGTTTAATATAAAATGACTGAGTCTTCCTAGTATCATAAATTAATTGTTGGTGTATGCGATGAGAGCCTATCCCGGGTGACTTGGTAAGTGCATGCGTGGACCTGTCTTGCTCGGATACACAGACCTCAAAGACGTCTCGCCTCGATGAACCTGACTCTATTTTGAGGAACTAGAGGGCACGCTTCACTCTTTGTGGGTCGTCATAAATAAGACCGGCTCCCGGCCAAGTAATTGTCGGGTCTGGATATCCCAGGTAAAGCCTCTTCCGTCTATGGCTGGAATATATGAATAGATGTCGACAATGATTGATATTGGTATAGTACCTACCATAGGGCCGTCTTCTTCATTGGCTCTTCTACAACCTCCTCTCATTCTTCTGAGTTCTCGCACATGCTCGAGAATACCCCAGACTGGGGGATCAACGTCAGCCTCGGATCGCGTCACAGCGTGGAGTCCGTAGAGTGTGGTATGCATTAAGATGCCGAGTGGATGTCATTTGAGCCTCTGAGAACCTGCAGAATTCTCGTTCCCATGGTAGTAGTTTCGGGTCCATCTCAAGGTGATTACTGTTGACTGAAAAGCGGATTCCGAAAGGTCGATCCCGAGAGCAACAAGTATGGTAAGTAAGGACGACGGTAGGATAGCTGAGTTCACCAATGACAAGATATGGTGGAGCTTGAGTCGGTGTATGAGTGATGAGAGCCGTCGGTCTCAGAGGTAGGGGGCCAAAGCAAAGTCGACCGCGACTGAGACAATCGCGCCCATGGTGGCAAACTACAAAGACGCCCTCCGCATGAAGCAATTAAACGCGCGCACTGCAACGTTAATGTCAACGATTTCAAGTCCGGCCAACATGCACAGCTCCCAATCCAACGAGCACTGTACAGTTTTATCCCATCATCCTCTCGTGGCAGAAATCAACCTTGTTCAGGGTCCCATTCACTCGCATTGCTCCACACCACGCGAAAGTCTCGAGTAGAAGTCCTGCAAACCCACTTGCGCACGGGATCTCAGACTACGGTGTTGCACTTGGAACGAAAAAAGCACGGCAAAAATCTCAAACGCGCACGGAGAATAGGTTTTTTTTTTTTTTGTTGGGGGGGGGGGTATATTCTGTATAATGTGGTATATATCGAGCATGGTATACAATATCAAAAGACGACAGATCAAGCAGAGCCCAGGTGGTATGCCTACGAGGGAACAGAAAGGAGAAGGAGGAAAACAGAGAGACTTTCGTAGCGTCATACAGACCATCAGGATATGTATGGATACACGGAAATAGAGCACAAAGTACGCAAGATAAAATGATAAAGGTGACACGAACACTTAAAGGAGACAAGAAGACCTTGTGCTGATTCTCTTCGGCTCAGGCTCGACTACAGATGGATCCTTGCGCCGAGCATGAGCACGGAGATCACATAGGTTCGGGAAACTTTTGTGTGTGCTAACAATCTACACAAAATGCGGCATCAGGACTTGCAGTTTTCTGCATGCAAGATTGAAATAGTACTTACCACGTCTTCATCAACTTGCGCGACACGGTCCGTGGAAGGCATCGATGCGACACTGTGTTCAGTGTTTGATTGGGCAGGGGGCGAAGGACTAGCGGGATCTTGAGGTTCCGCTTCCCCCGCCCTAGCATCGGTGTCAGTTCTGACGGCACCGGAAACATTGTCTCTATCGGGTGGTGTCCAGCACATATTGTTGTTGGTGTATGAGCGAGTTGGAACGAAAGGCGCCACCGGCCGAGCGAACGGCGGGAAGGGGGATGGATAAGGAGCGAATGGTGGGAAAGGGGAAGGATATGGAGCGAAGTGTAGTGGCGCTATGGGAGTCGAGGTCCTTGCGGGAATGAAGGGAGGCGCAGGCGATGGTTGTGGAGGAATGAATGGGTGTGCGATAGGACTCCAAGGAACATTAGCAAATGGTGGACGTCGAGATGAGGTCTTGGGTAGAACTGGCCAATAGGAGTCGGAATCCTCGAAGGAGCGAAGGGAATCACAGGCGATGGTTGTCGAGGAATGAATGCAGGGGTGATCGGGCTACAAGGGACACCGACACGTAGTAGACCTCCGAGCTGAGGCCTCGGAGCGAATTCGCCTAGATTTGCACGAAGTTGAGTCACTCGAAGGGGTAGTGGTGGCTGACATGGTGTAAACGAAGGAATGTCGGAGTGAAGTTGTGGTGATTCGACTGCTGAAGGACGAGGAGCGAATGATGGTGCACTGGGACGAAGCTGGGGTGGCTCAACAGAAGACTGGCCGAGACTTGGAGTGAAGGAAGGTGCAGTCGCTGAAAGTTGAGGTCCAGGAGTTGCGACAGACGGTTTGGGAGCCTTGGTGGGATCGCCGAGATTGATTGTCTCACCAGTGATGAGGTCGTGTGTGCTGACGATGATGTTGCCCCTCACACCCAATCTCGTGGTTGAGTAAGGTGTCCTGATTTTGTATACCCCTCTCCGTTGTGGCCTTGTAGCGAGTACTTTTGCACAATGAGGATCCAGAAGATCGGGACCCGCATCCACTCCCATGTCCGAACTCTCATACGCGGCTTCAGGTGCGATCTTTGCGAAGTAATCTGCGTCTTGCGGGAGATTGCAAGTCGGGACGATGTCAGAAGGAGGTGTGTTGTCAATGTCCAAGGGCACGATGGTAGTAACTTCGAGATCGAGGACGGGGATAGGAGGGGGAACAGATGCCGTGAGTTGACTCTCGAGTTCGAGAATGCGAGCATCCTTTTCTTCGATAAGGGCGTAGAGATCGTCGGACCAAGCAGTTGCTTCGTCGATTCGAGCTTGCCCGTCATGCCTAGCCTGGATGAAGCCCGCAATCGCGTTGTGAAGTTCCTTGTCCTTGTCGGCGAGCTGGATGTTAAGTTCGACGATCTGATTGTCCGAAGCTTCAAGTCGTGTTCGAGTGGCCGCCAATTCATCGTCCCTGTCCCTGAGATCCTTTGTGAGTTCCTCCACCTTCCTCTCCAAAGTTATTTGCCTTGAAAGTTCTGCCTGCCTCCGTTCCTCTGCACTTCGAACAATGAGAAGTGAAGCCGCGATAGTGTTCCGAAGGGTCGAGTCCCTTGCGTCAGCTTCGATGATAAGGTTGCTGATCTTGTTCTCCAACTCCTTGACTTTGTCGTGTGCAACACCGAGTTCAATATCCTTGACCTCAACTTCGTTCCCGAGCGAATCGACACGACCCTCCAATTCCTTCTGGTTGGCTTGCGCCGCCGCCTTGAATACTCCAAAGCCATCCTGAATGGCCTGCAACTTGGTAAGTCCCACCGCCCTCTCTTCCCTCCCACTTCGAGCGGCCTGGAGCAAGGTCACGATAGTGTTCTGAAGGGTCGCGCATTGTGTATCAACCTCGTTGGTCAGGTTGTTGGTTCTGGCCTCCGATTCCGCAAGTGCGGCGTCTTTGAACTGGACTTCATTCTCGAGCGTAATAATGCGACCCTCCAATGCGACCTCTTTGACTCGGGTCGCCTCCTTGAACGCTCCAAACCCATCCCGCAAATCCTGTAGCTCCCCTTCCGTCTCCCCGAGTCTCTCCTTGAGATCCTCCGTTTCCAGTTTCCATCCATTCTGAGTCTCCTGCAACTCCATCTGCATCCCTCCGAGCTCGTGATGAAGCCCCGCAATCTCTCCATCTCTGACCTCAATGTCAGCCCTCGCCTGCTCCCTCTCGTCGACGACTTGCTTTCGCAGCCCTGATATCTCCTCGTCTTTCTGTTGAATCTCGGCTTCTTGCCCGCAGACGAATTCTTCAATCTCGATAAGCTGACCATCGGCCACCTCAAGCTGAGACTTGACACCGACGAGTTCGTTGTTGGCATATTCGAGAGAAATAGTGAGATCCGTGCACTTGTCTGTGAGGAAGGCTTGAACCGCTTCGTGAGCATCCCTGGCGTGTGCAAACTCTTCGCGATCCTTCAGAATAGTGCGTTGTGCGTCTACGAGCTTCTCCTCGTTGTCTTTGAGGCTCGACTCCAACCCGGTAATCCTCTCCTTCGCTTGCGCAAGCTCATAATCCTTCTCCTCGAGCGACCACTTCAACTCTGCGATCTCGGCTCCTGCTGCCTCATTCGCTTCGCTCAACTCCTTTACCTTTACCCTATCCTTCTCAACCTGTAGCCTCTCCTTGGTATCGTCAAGTTCTGCCTGTACACAGACGAGTCTGGCGGATTCCTCCCCAAGAGCCTTCTCGACCTGCTCCTTGTCATCCTTCATCCAGAGCAACCGTCCCTTCATCCCAGCGATCTCCAAAGCATGAGCTTTGCGAACAGCATCGAGCTCCCGGCATTCGTCGCGGAGTGCAGTGAGAAGCTCTGTCTCGACAGCATACATCATGTCCTTGTGGTTCTTCAACACCTCAACATCGGCCTCCTTGTCAATAACTTCGGCCTCGAGAGCAGTGATGTTTGTACGCGCATCTCCCAACTCTTTTTCGAGGTCTTCAATTCGAAGCTTGTAAGCGCTGCGTTCTTGGTCTGTTCGCCGAGCTGGGATTCGAGCGAAATGCATTGAGTGCGTGAGGAATCGAGTTGGCCTTTGAGGGTGCAGATACGAGCGTGTTTATGAGCGAGTACGACGCGGCCTTGCTCGATTTGCGTTTCGAGAGAGGCGATTTTCTCGTCTGCAGCGACGTTGTCCTCGAGGAGCTCGAGGTTCATGCGACAAATGCGCTGTGCTTCGATGCTGAGAGGGACAGGCTGCGGGGTTGGGCGACCAAATGCGAGGGAAGCCTGGGTATTCGAAGGAGACCATAAGCCGTGCAGAATCGCGTCAAAGGACTTGGACTTACCTCAAGTCTGTCCTTGAATGGCATAAAGCCCATGCCTTGGATCTTCTTGAGGAGCGAGGGATCCGAATGGGTGGACATTGTGAGGAACTGAGCTGATCAAGTGATTGTCTTGAAGAGTATGTGGGTGGAGGACGTCGTGGTCAGCGACACGAACACTAGGGGGAAGTCGACGGCGAGGAGGAGGTTTGCTTTGAGGTCGACCAAGGCTGACATACCGAAATTGGAAGTACCTGGTCCAGAATAAAACTGGGGCCAGACCGAAATCCAAATCCACCAGCGATATATTTCATGGGCGACCAAGTTATCATTTGTGCGATCCTTGGGCTGTATGACTTGAGATTTTGATGGACGTGGTGTAGACAGAAGTCACGAAAAACGTTGGCGCCTGAGAAATGATTGGGTTGGTGATCGTTAATGATTGTCGGTGGCAACTTGATCAATGATCTTGAACTTCGCCTTGCATTCGGTACCGAATTTTCAGAGATGAATACGACAAAAGTCTTCGTGTTTGCAAAGGCCAATTGCAACAGTAATGCGAAGTCGCGCTCGAAATATTTCTTGGCATGAGACGTCGAAAGTACGGCCCCGACACTCGGAAGACAACCAACAAATGTTCTGAAGACAAAGTGAGTTGATTCCGTGTCTGGGTTCTGTCCACCTCTATGTACTCACTCCTCACCGATAATTCTCCTTTCGATGACTGCTGTTGAAGGTGTCAACAGTGTTCCGTGGGCCACGGACGCGACACTATCCACCTCAGTCTCCGATCTCAAAGTTGACCTCGTCCATTAATTTTGACACGAACGGAACCCCAAGTACCCCACCTCCATCATTTCAAGCCGAAGAACCTGTCAATAGGTCACTCAAATGTACGTTCGCGATCGCTCGAAACTCAAGGCAAAACTCTGTGAGCCGACGGAAATCATTAGGAGACATACTACTCACCATGGTGATACATGTTATAAGGACTATGAATAGAAAGAGGGTTTGAACAAATGATTTTGATAGTGATTCATTCTTACGCTTGGCTTTCGCAAAAGTAAGGCCCAAAAGCTAGTTCAAGACACCCCCAAAATACCTTGATAACAAGACCGAAACACACCAGGCCGTTCAGATCAGTGCTAGTGGGCGGGCACAGCAACAACCTGGGAACCTTGCGCAGCGTGTGCCGAAGTTGTGGTCATCCAGAGTGTACTCGAATCAATCGTTGTGTGCTCGACCACCTCCCTTTGCGTCTTGGGAAACGACCTCGGAGCTACACGATTGTGTGCTTCGTGGACCGTGGTTGCTGATGTTTTCACGTAGAATCAGTTAGTAAGATCCAGCAAGTTCCGTAGCATTGTCGAACAAGAACACGACTCGGACCCAGCCGGATTTCAGTGCATCCAAGGTCTAGACCCAGACCAATCGGCGGTTGGGGCAATTCCAGATTCCAGGTCTGACGTAGTCATCGGTCTTTATATGGCGACTCCGAAAAACTCGGGAGCCTATCGTCCCAGATAGGCAGGTTAAGCTTTTCTCCACCTTCAATGCTATCAGGGAAACTGACACGGCCTCTTGGTGACGTCCCTCTTCTTTTCACTCCAAGCATACATGAGAAGCACACTATCACCTCGGTCTTTCTCCACCATACCCGAACCCAAGAAACCGATAGGAATACGAAGCCTTCTCTCAATTGGTCGTGGGTAAACAGGAGAACGTAAAGTATCCGAACATAGCCGAGTTGGGTTCCAAAAGTTTCGCCATTCGTTCGAGACGATGTGTAAGCCATGCGAACATTCAGCCTGTGTGACGTGCATTATTGTGCAGTTGCAAGGTTTGTGATCTCGTTCAGAAGAGGAGATCTCCTATCCTCGGGGTATAAAATGCGTGCTTTGTCTCTGCCTAAGCCCCTCTCCCCAATCACTCCTGAGTTCAAACACATACGATCTCTTTGACAATGCCAATCACCAAAACCCCCATTCTCCTACTCGGTGCCACAGGTGATTTCATGTTCCTCACCGATTCCCTCCACCGTGTCTAACACATACCTCAGGTTATATCGGTGGTTCCGTCTTATATCGCCTCCTCTCGCATCCCAAAGCGAACACTTTCGATATCACCGTGTTCGTACGAGATGCCCGAAAGGCTGGCGTAGCGGAATCCCAATTCGGCGTGAACGCCGTCATTGGCAGTCTGGCCGACGAGAACAAACTCGAAGCACTCGCTGAGAAAGCCCACGTCGTTTTCTCATGTGTGCGTATGGTCCCCTCACGACTTCCCGCTCCTGCTGACCCTCTCTCATCCCTCAGGCTGACGCAGACAACCTGAAATCTATTAACGCGATCCTCCGCGGTCTCAGTAAGAGGCACGCGACGACAGGGGATACGCCTATCTTCATTCACACAGTGAGATTCTCCATTCTTCATCAACCCCACAGTTCTCGTAAAACTTATCATGTGCTATAACTAGTCCGGTACAGGTACGTTCTCAATTCAAGTTAAAGTGACGTGGCGTCGAAGACTGAACATGAGGTACTCTTAAGGCGTCTTGATGGATAACGCAAAAGGAATGTATCCCACCGAAACCATCTACGACGATTCCAATATCGCTCAAATCGAATCCATCTCCGAAACACAACCTCACCGTGATGTCGACCTCACCATCATCGAAGCCGACAAACAAGGTGAGAAATATCGTCTTCATATGTGTTTTGATACAACTCACGGAGTATTTACTCAGGTTTCCTGAAATCATACATTATTCTTCCAAGCACTATTTATGGCCGACCTGAGAACCCGCTCGTAGACGCAGGGTTCCAGAAGAACATCTCTGTTCAGATCCCTGCCATAATCCGAGCGTCCATTGACAGGGGTCAAGGCGGCATGGTTGGTAAAGGCCTCTCCATGTGGCCAAGTGTTCACATCGACGAAGGTTCGTTCTTCCGGCTTCTATCTATCGTTTTGTCAGCCCCACAGGACTAAAAAAAACTTCTTCTTCTTCTTCTTACTTCTTTTCCCTCTTCTTGCTTTGCATGACATTAGTCGCCGATTTGTATATCACGTTGTTGGATGCAATAGTTGAGAATCCCGAGAAAGTCGGACATGGCCGTGAGGGGTTCTACTTTGCAGAAAGTGGAGAGCATAGGTGGTATGATATCTCAAAGGAAGTATCAAGAGTCCTCGTCGAACTTGGAAGGGGCAAGAGCGACGAACCAACCGCTTTCACCCGTGAAGAGCTCCCTAAATACTTTTTATCAGAGGTACGCTGCATAACGACCTATCCATATCGCTGATCTCCTGACGACCCTTTCAATTTGTAGGACATCGGGAATAGCTTAGGGAGTAACTCCCGTTGCCGTGCGACCCGCGCTCGTTCTCTGGGATGGCATCCCAAGAAGACCACGAAAGATATGCTGGCAAGCATCAAGCCAGAAATCGAGGCTATCCTGGAAAGCATGGGCCAGAAATAACCCTGTGATGCTGAATTCAGAATGCGATCGTCGTTGTACGTTAATAGGCCCTATTGTTGACTGTTGCTTGATCATGGACCTATCCTCGATTTGGTGCCTCTTGTTTGTTTATTGATTCGCATTCGTTGATCGTCGTCTCCTCGTCTTTCGGGTTCCTAGTCCCCTACGGTAGTGTAATATATTGTGGTTATGTTAGACTCAATCAAACACATCTCTCCTTCAAGGTCATTCAGTCATGAGTATTCTAGTAGGTACATTCCGCAAGACCAGCTAGTGATAATCAATGAACCCTTGCAACTTTCTTGCTATTCGTGGCGGGAACTTGAAGGCATTCAGTCGATCTCCAAAAGTCGTCACGATTTTCACAATCCCGTCTTTCAGCGCTGTGTTACGTGTTGATCAGTAATCGCGAACACCGACGTGAGATCAAAGTCGCTCACCGTCCCCGACTTCACTCAGTGCATCACTCGATTTCGACAGTTCCACAGATAGTGCCGAGATCTCAGCGAGCTGCTTAGGAGTCAAATTCTGCGCATCTTCCATAGTAGGGAGAGGATGCGAAGCATTGAGCTCTTTTTGATACTCTTCGATCGCGGACAGGAACGAAAGCAGGGCCTCGAGGATTCGAGGGATATCCCGCTGGACCACACCATATTTGTCTTCGGTCAACGAAGCACTGGTGAGAGCGCACAATGCTATTAGGATGATACGTCAGCCAGATGTAGACGTTGCATGGAATGGAAGAAGAAATAACATACTGTCAATAGCCAGGGCATCTAACTTCCTATTCGGCAAGCAGCTCTCTACAACCTTGCTTAACCGTTCCCTCTTCCACCAATCCCTCACTTGGGCTCCAACATCGTTTACAACCTTCGGTGTTCGTTTCCCGACCTCAACCCACGCTGATTCCAGCGACTTCTTTGCATTTGCGATCGCAGCAAGAGGTGAGTTCTGTTTCTTGGTAGGCTGTGTTGGGATAACTGCAGTGGCCTTCGACTTATCTGGCCCTCCAGAGACAGACTTGAAGAGTTCTGGTATATGAGTCGCACCAATGACTGCTGTTGCTTCAACAGCCGAGGCAACGGCTCCATCGGATGCAAGACTGTCCAGTGCAGATCGAAGTGGCGATTGCTTTTGTGGTTTCAATACTGACGCTCGCACAAGCGGGGTCGCTGGTATCGCCGACGGAGGCGCAGGTTTTGGAGTAGGAGCGGGCTTCGCAGCTATGTGTGGTGGGACGTCAATGAGAAGGATGTAGCATATAGAGTGTGAAGTGAAGACATACGAGCTGGTTCTGGTTTTCCTTTTCTCAAGAAGAGTTGATAATCCCTTCCAAGGAGAAGAAGAGTTTCCCGAGCGAAGGTAGCCCACATACTAGGGTTATACTTTTGGTCTGCGAAGAGTGCAGCACGTCTAGTACTGCCAGATGTCGAGTCATCGATGGCGAATTGGCGGAGTTCTGCAAAGGCGAAATGCTTGAAGTAGTCATCGGTGGATGAGATCCCGGAAATAAGAGTCAATGCTGGGTCTGCGACCGAGTGAGACACCACGACCGGCTAGTGATATGTGTTAGTCACATTTGATGATGCAAGTATACTAAGTATGCCCTACCTCCGCAACCAATGCGTCAAAGACGGACTCTGAGAACTCCCACTGTAAGAGCGTCATAAATCCCACAACGAATGCACGAGAAACCAACGACCAGTTCTGCGCCAATACGACGAAGGACATGGGTCCTTTCAGGAAATGCGCAGAGAACGGGCGGATGAAACGAGGAAGGATGGGTATCTTATACACAATTGGGAGCAATATCGACCTCGAAAGACCAAAGAGAACCAAATGTGCGGCTATCGCAAAAGCGGCGAGTATCGACATCGAGATGGTAGCGGTGATGAAGCTAGCCATAGGGATGAGCGGTGAGGTATGGTCGCTTGGCTTGGTAAATGCATATCGTATGAGTATAAAGTATCTATGAAGAAGGAAAGAAGACATACTTCACTCAACGAAGAGGTCCAGCGAACGACAGTGCGGTCCTTGAGGGTGTTGCGCAACAGGTATACGCAGGCCACGAAAACTTGGGATGTAATGAGGAATAGGGAACGGCCATTCAGATAGTACGGATGTTTCCTGAGGTTGGTTGGGTGAGTGGGGTCGCACCATGAGGTGAGATGGAACTGACCTCGACTTGACGAAGATTGTAAGGCGAGGGTCTGAGCCGAAAGGCTCACAAGCATAAGACAAGACGATGTGGAGCACTGTGAGAGCCGCTGCGCTGGAAATGTAGGTTAAGATAAGCCGGGATGTTGCATTCTTTTTGAGAGCACTCTGAAACGATTGCGAAGGAGATGCGGCATTCGTCGGGGAAGCTGAAAGCGTGCTCGATGAGTAGGGCATTACAGTGATTTACGGACAACCGCACGATATTGGTAGCACTTACCTGTCAAATACAGTTTCCTAAAGACAATAACTGGCAGCACTCCTATACCCCAGGTTGTGATCGCGAATATAAGGGTCAAGGGTGAGAGAGGATTCACAAGGAATCCCACTAGCCCAAGGTTTGATGGGCCGCCTCGAGCCCAACTCGAATAGAGAGAAACTATAGCCCATGTAGAGATGGAAGAATAAAGAAAGATTTGGGAGAGTAGACGATGCCGTAGGACCACCTTGACTAGAGGTTCATAAGTTTGAGATGGTGGAGGGATCGAAGGCGCAGATCGAAGGGAGAGGGTGGAGGTGATTGCCCGTATCGGTGTCGACGGGGACGACATTGAGCCTGAATCTACTTGCTCCGAGCGTGAAAAGTGACGAGTATGACGAGGTCAACGGCGTGGAGACTGGA
>JANAWD010000437.1:0-35946 GCA_027627245.1 Meripilus lineatus | reverse complement strand
TTGGGCTCATGTCTCAGCCCTCTCCTATGGGCCAGTTGGGTTGAGAAAGAATGATGAAAACACCGACCCTAAGCCGGAACTGGATGGCGCTCCACTTCCCGAGTGAACCCACAGGCCCTGGGTTTCCAGAGGCTGCTCCAGAAGAGGACGAGCTCGCCGATCCATCAACGTTCATGCCCCTTGACGTCAACGCACTGAGGATGATTGCAAGACCATTCATCTGGTTGGCTTGGAGTGAGGAGACGTTGATCTCCAAACAGATTGTGGTCCCGTTCTGTGTTGTTCCCTTGAGGACGGCAGCTGGTTGTGGCTGCCCTGGGGGAGGCGCGTTGGCTGCAGGAACAGGTATGATACCGAGGGCAGAGAGCGCCGCCAAAGAAGATGACGGGAGTTGTACGGGAATGGGTGCCATAACTGCCGTTTGCGGTGGGGGAGGTGGCTGCGGCTGTGGAATATGTGGAGATGCTTGAGTTGATGATGTGGAAGCAGTGGGAGGCTTTACTGTAGATGTGGCAGGACTGGTAGAAGCTGGAGTAAGGGTAGTGGGTTGAGAAGGTGTTGCTGAAATAGAGCTCATCGGCGTTGACACCGGAGTGCGGACGGTCGTCGATGGTGTGGTAGAATACGTTGCTGTTGAATAGGTTGCGGGTGTAGTACCAGGGGGGACGTAAGGGGAGTACGTGTACTGTGTACTGTAGCCTGACCCATAACTGTAGGTATACCCACGATAGGGCGTTGAATACGTAGGGGTTGATGGCGGCGGCTGTGGTGCGTAAAATTGGGGACGCGGAGGAGGAGCTGCTGCCCGTTTCTCACGTTCAATCTTTTCTAACTCCTGACGAGCTGCTTTCAGTTCCGCGGTCAGATATGCAGTCTCTGACCGGTCAACTTCTAAGATAGACTGAGTCAAGACATAGAGCTGGCCGTCATGACAGGTCCGCTGAGGAGCCCAAATGGGTCAGACTGTGACAGAATCCTCAGATGAGACTGATGGATACCTTCCCAGAATTGGTTCTTGCTTTCTTGAACCGGTTTTCGAGCGCTCTTCGACGTTTCCAACACTCGAGGGCAAACTTAGTCTCTACGACATAATATGAGCGAGTGGAAGATGAGGATCTTCAGAGCACTCGCCTTGTATTTCCTCCCTCAGAAGTTCTTCTTCTGTAGCTTTTCGTTTACCCTTTCCCGGATTTGTTACAGACTGCAAGTCTTCCTTAGGTTGTTGAAAGACATGATAAGGTAGCAGCCGTTGTATCGCGTCGGACGCGTCTTGAAAGGGAGTTTCTACGTCTGGGTGGAGTACTGCTACATGATCTGCAACGATATTGGTCGCAATCCTATCCGATGAGATGATTACACCATAGGTTAATCGCAGAAGAAAGATTTTGGAAATCACAATGACTGACCTCGCGGCAGTTTGCGCAATGATTTCGACCTCTTCTTCGTCTCTACCTTTTGCTCTACTTCGTTTTCTGCTTTCCGCTAGGATAGACCCGACATCTAGCCCGATACCATGGCCAAGAACGGAACCGTTTGGGGCATTTTCTATGACGCTACCGACTACCGGCGTCTGTACTGCAGAAACTGAGCCGGATCGAGAGAAATCACCGTTGGTGGAAGGCGGAGCTAAGACATCAGTGTCTATGGGCTTTAAGACTGTCGAGGGCGTTGCTGGCAGCGGGGACGAAGCAATCGAGGAGCTCTCGACTTTGGACATTTCAGCCCCCAGCCTTGTTTGTTTTGTTTCGCTTTGGCATTGTCTGCCTTGCTCGTGACTGTGAGAATAATCTCACGCGCAACTTAAGGGCAAGCTTATGACGACTTGACAAAATATCGCATCGTCAATTATCAACAGGAAATCATGAAAACGGAGCTCAGTAATTCACAGAGACACCAAATAATAAAATACGTTAAACTATTCCCTAATATCTCAACCCTGTGCACTCTCATCGCCAATGTTTGACTGACTAATGGATGTATCTGATTCACCTGTATGTTGTTTAACAACAATTGCGCTTTTGATCCTCTTGAGCAGGTCAGCCGCCTTTGTCACCTCCTCCGATTGACTATTCGACACTGTTTCCATGAGAGCCTTGGCGTGATACAAGTCTCCACCACCCTGGAACAGATGGAATTGAGCGACAGCGATACTCGACTTGGCGTACTCGGACACGGGCTTGTCTGTCACATACACATGTTGTCAGATGTTATCAGGTCGAGAAATTGAGTTATCCCGAGAAGTTCGGAAAAACCAAGACATCAGAAAGCTGATAATTAAGATGGAGTAAGAAGCAATCCACGCACGATCTGCGATGAGTGTGTCAATGACCCGTTGGTGATACCCCGCAGCCTCGCGAAATTCTCCCAGCTCATTATGGAGCCTTGCTAGCCTGAGATGGATGGTCGTTTCATGGGGGTCCGCACCGAGAAGCGCTCGCTTCATGCACTCGATAGCCTCGTGTAGCCTGCACAGGTTTCATTGTATCAACCAATACCCGGTCATCCTCGGATTTAGAGCGGGTAATTCCAATACTATGTTGGGAGAGCCATGACTTACCGGTCCATCTCCTCATAGCACATGCCCTGTGCCTGCCAGATGCGAACGTCATAGGGGCTTGAGGTCCCAGGCAATTTGAAAAGAAAATACATCGATTTGTGTAACGGAGGTAGGGGTTCACGGGGTCAGTACGGGTCGGTTGTCCGGTATCAGCAGATTGAAGCCCAGGAAGTCAACATACCGAAGCGCAGTAGCATGTTGGTAGTAGTATAAGGCATATTGATGCATGCTCAACAGTTCGTAGGCCTGACCGAGGCCGTACCACGCCCTGAAATCTTTCCTGTTGACATCTTATGTGAGAAGGAACAATGGGTAACGAGATGTGATTTCGGGAGTAAGTCAACAGAGATGCAGAGATATTCATGCATCTGCGTACCGACGGCCTTCCGGTAGGCTTCTATGGCGGCATGCGAGTTCTTCATCTCGACATACTCGTGGCCCATCAGCGTCCATGCAGACAGATATGTTCGGTCCAATTGTGTTGCTCGTCGGAAATATTTGATGGCCTTCCCATGCTCGGCGCGTAGTGAGTAGTGATTACCTGTCAAATACGATAGAAACGGCTTGTCATTGCACTTCAGGTATGACGGAATTCCAAGGCTAGACAAGGGTGAGCTATGACGCACCTACAAGTGCACAAATTTCTGGGCGGTCCTTGTCCAATGCAAGGAAATCGTGTGCCAGTTTGGACAACTCAAGGCGGTTCTCAGAGACATACAGAATGTTGGAATACACGTCTATGTCATCAATTCTATACGGGTCGATGGCCCGAATCTTCTTGAATTGTAACTCTGCCTGTCCAAAATCTATTGCCGATGTAGGGTTCAAAATGTAGAGGCCGATCAGAACACTGTCCACAAAGAAAGGATACAAGACATACCGTGCATATGGTACAGAACACATGCGCGCAGGGACATAATCCAGAGACTTTTAGGGAAGAAATCTTCCCTCAGCAACTTATCACAAAAACCCAGTTCGTTATCTGTTGAGCTGTTCAGATTGTTCATGGTTTTCACTTGGAACATCTGAACAAGCGGATGTGTGGGTGACAAAGGAATGAGGGGTACTATTGATACCAACTGAAGGCGGTGTGAGAAGGCATCGTAAACGAGGATTGCTGTGCGATCACCTCTTCTCCGTCTCCCAAACATTCTCCCAGCAATGTCCAAACAGACCAATTCCACGGGTATCTCGCTATTGATAGAAGAGCACTTTCGATGGCTTCTTCGCGTCTTGACAGACGACGAAGAAAGAGTGCCTTTCTAGCGCACAATCAGACGTGAAGCTGAATATCGAGGATCAGAAAGAAACTCACAGGAAAAGATGCCACGGATCGGTTGAATCCTGAATTGGCTGAAGAAGGTGGATTATAGAGTTATTGACGGGAACTGGTGGCTGTTCCCGTGTGCCTGGGAGTTTCTGAGACAAGGATGAGTGTCGAGACCCATGTCACTCACTGTCTAGTTTATACCAATCCCGAAGGGATTTCTTTTCACTCGCCTACGCGATCATTAGAGTTGTGTCGAGTAGGACAAGCGAGAGGTTATTACCAGATACTCGCTGTAAACACGAAGAAATATCGCTTTAGAGCTTTTACAGTCTTTAAGCCAGTGAGCAGCTCTCGTATACTCTCGAGAATCCATGAGGGCTCGGGCCGTGGTGATATGGTCAGCATCTTTGTCCTCCAATTCAAGCTCTCGATTGCGTTCATCAGGATCTTGTATCTCCAACGGAGGCGCGTGGGGGTGTCGCGTCAATCCCGTTACATCTGGCACTTCTCCTTTTGATGCGTGGGTGGGTTCTATGAAATGGAGCGAAGAGTGGGTTGTGCGCGGACGAGCGGGTGTAGAGGTGTGAAAGCCGGGAGGTTGCAACGCGAGATGCTCTCGTTTCGTTGGAGAGACCGATAAGAGGAGTTCTGACGCCCTGATAAACTGACGATCTATGCGCTGTGCAAGAGAAGTGTGAAACTTGCATACCATATCGACGCGACACTTAGTGCACGTTCGGAGCAGTCCTGAGCCGCCTGCTTTAGGGCGGCAAGCATATCCTGATCCATGATTGGGTACAGCTGATACAGAAGAATCATTTCCTGTAGTCTTCAGGGAGATATAATGGGCTTCCTACCTGTACACAAAGTCCCTATGCCTTGTATGGGTTATTGAGTTGACTGGAATATGTCCGAGTCTGGAGTCTGGACTTGAAGCTTGAAGGCCACTCGGATTTGCAACCGTGTCGCGTGGCGGCACTTGTGCCACGATGGACATTTTGTTCCAGAAATGGATTGCATACGTAAGCAAACTGGCGGTACCGATTCCCAAATTGGAAATGGTCGCAACAGAGATAGTTCAAGTTCATACGAACGCGACTTGAATCCCAGCCTGCTGCGTACTTCGACCTTGGCAAGCTGCGCTCCATAACTCCAGTTACCGGTGACTTTGGAGCAATTCAACCGTTCTCCAGACCAAGGCACTCATCTACCTGAAATAATCACCCTCAATACTAACCGTTCATTCACACGCTACTCATCTTCTTCTTCAGTTCAGTCTCTCCCTTTTGCCCACAGTGCTGGCGCTTGCTCTGCTGTTGTCCCGTCTGGCAGTCTCACAACAGTGGACCTCATGGAGTCTCTGCGACAATACGAGATGAACCGCAGCATATATGCTGCAAATCCCACCCCCTCTAAGTTCCTACCCATCCTACTGGGAATCCTTTTATTACTTGGGCTTTCCTTGTTCCGATTCTATGCGATCCTTCCCCGGAGGGCTCCTTCTCGCACCAGCCGCCGTACACAGCCTTGCCACTTGGCCGTCTTCTTGGGCTCAGGTATAGTACCTCAATTTCTCCATTGCATCGATCAGCTCCGAAGCGTTATCTCAGGTGGACACACGAGTGAGGCAATCTCGCTTGTTTCTGCTCTTGATTTCTCCCGTTATTCTCCACGGACATACATTATCAGCCAAGGAGACAATCTCAGTGCCAAGAAAGCGTCTGCTTTGGAGCTCTTAAAAGCCTCCGAGTACCCTTCGCACCCTGTCAGCAGGTCTTCTTATGCATACAAACATTTACGTTGTCAGACTGATATCTGGGGTTCGTTGTAGTACCAAGGTCCCGATACCAAGACTCCGTTTTCTGTGCTCACCATCCCACGAGCACGCCGTGTACATCAGACATTTCTGACGACTCCAGTTACCTCCTTTCATTCCTTGGCTACGTGCATCTACCATGTTACCATTGCACCAATCCTGTACCGACGAAATTTTGCGGACGTCTTGATTCTGAACGGTCCTGGGACCTGTTGCATGCTCTGCGCAGCAGTGTATATCAACAAGGTGCGTCAAGTTGTTAATTAATTAATACAAATTCAGGCCAATATTGAAGGATTTGTTATCCACAAGTTTCTTGGGCTCAGGTCCCCGAAGTTGATCTATGTGGAGTCCTTTGCCCGTGTTCGGACATTATCTCTGTCCGGGAAATTGCTCCGGCCTTTTGTCGACAGGTAGGATTCTTGGCAAGATCTATGATGGGACATCGTGGTGACCCTGACTAACAGATTCATCGTACAATGGCCCGACATACTGAGAGATTCTGGTAGGGGAGAATGCAGGGGCTGGCTTGTTTAGGTAGATCGATTCGAATAGAATGGACCACTATCGGCGGAGGTGATTTAGCCCTACCCCATTGTTGCAGGGTTTCAGGAAGGTTGATTTTTGTGTTCGTTGCCCACCTGCACCACACGCACTCATCACGCAAATTTCACGGAATTTCGTCAGTCCCAAGAACATCGTATTCCGATCTCATGCATCGAGATTGATACCCTTGATGTCAAATAAGAAATGGGGGATTCTGCATACAGCGGACTCAAGAAATACAGAAGCGCGACGGAGCGGAGGATCACGAGAGGGTTATCTAGGCAATGTCGCTGCCGAGGGAAAACTATTTTCTGGTCCACCTATCCTCACCGTCGTTGCGGCCTCTCCGTGATGGACTCGCACTACGACCTTTACCACCCTCTCTTTTTGTTGGTTCCCATCCGCCTCCACCTTCAGTCTTCTGAGGATTCAGCCTCCTTTCGAGTTTTTGGCCATGCCTCAGGGAAGACACAAGGTCTTTGGAGGCAAGGCGGAGGTGCATAAAATTACAGAACCCTCCTCTGTTACACTCTCCGTTCTCATTTTGACGACAACAGGCTTCGCGAAAATCTGTCACAGGCGACAATTCGGCATATAACGGTCGACCTACATACGCATGAGTATACTTCCAAAAAGAGGACTACCCTATAGAAGAAGAGCTCACCAGCATACCAGCGATCATTCAAGTTGTCAACTGCGGCTTGAGCCTCTGTCTCCCACTCGTAGCGAGCATATACGTTGCCGATCAAGTGGTCACCAACATTATCGCAGACCTGTGCACTGTTAAGATGGCGCGGTAGCTTGGAAGATGTAAAAATGACGCACATGAAGCTCGAGAAGATGTCCAAATTTCGCTAGTTCGCAATATAGATCCTCATACACCGCGTCAAAACCCTCCTGCAATTCCTTGTCGGTGAGCTTGCAGACCGGATCGTGGGAGGGGTTGTGGTAGACATTCGGTAAAAGAATTGTTTGGGAGAATGCAGGTTTTATGTGTTTTCGTGAGCAGCGGTCTCCGTGGCGACAAGCACCAATCTACAGTACGTGTATCAGTGTTAGGTATATGTGAACGGTGGGTCGCGAACTTCACCTTGTAGTAGAACGAACAGTTGACACGATCCTGCTCAGTTCCGAAGATGTTTGCCTGAATGCAGACATGAGTGCGAAGTGCTACTATGAAGCATCCACAAAACGTCGTACTTACCAAGTGAGATGCCATGCTTCGAGTCGGATTTCAGTAGCTTCCAGCAAGAGTTCAAAGACAAGATGCGGTGGCGGCGACATTGGGCGCTCGTATTCTCAAGAGACCGACACTTGCTGAGTCAGCTGCGGCACTCGAATCTGAGATCCTTCTCAACAATTTCTCGCTGGCTTCAAACAGACCGTTATCTGCATCCGTACTTTACAGAGGTGAAAACGGATGAAGTATCGATGAAGTTGATGAGATCTTAGACCCCCTCGATCCCAAACACCCGGCCAAGCCATGGCCCGCTTTCCCGACTGCCGTACTCTTCGGTCTTTTTCTGTTAACATTTCACTCAGGCGCGATTGTGAACTCACAAGTGTGCAGCTGTTCGACAAAAATGCTTGCAAGTAAGCCGAATTACTGTCTACTATTTACACTGTTCTGACATGATGTCAAATCCATGGAGCTTTAGGAGACAGCATTGTACCTTGGTCCTCGGAAATCAAGGTTCTAGTGTGACCCGTCGATGTATCATTCCATTTGGTGTTCAGCCTGAACACGGAATCCTGCTTCCTTTAAATCCTTGATCTACGCCTCCAAGCCAGCGCCGGGTGTCCACAACCTTCCCTGCTTAAGACCAAGAGCTGGATATCCTATCCTTATCCCTCTTCGTACTCTGGCCCGAGAAGGGTGGTCATCACCCTCCTTGACATTCTATACTGTAGATATTGGTGTGTGTGCATATCTCACGACGCCACGACGGCCATCTCTATGAGTTAAATGGGTAGCATCGTTATGCCATCCCGTTGTCTCTGTCAATTCATTTGCTAGCACCGCTCTCCATCCCTTCGGATGTTCCCCACGAAATTACTAATCGTTCGATTGGTGGCTTCGATAAGTGTGGAACTCCACAGCCTTGTGGTGAGCCAATGATTGGAATACTTGGTTTGGTCTATTATCTGTAAGCTTGACTTTCCCTGCTCCTGTTTGCGGTGATGGAATGTGGACAAACTCCCAGTTGATCTAATTTGGTCTTCCATCATCGGCTGGGCGTGTCAATCAAACCCTTTCTTGGCTTTCTTGGCGGGAACAGAGCGAGGATCGTTCTCCTTCCTTGACCCAGCTGCGCCAAGCTCATGGACAATCCTCGGCATTAACATCTTCCGTTATGTGCATGCAGCACGTTAGTTGTTCATAAGGGCTTGTGTGGATGCACATTCCAATTGTCCGTACCCCTTCATCGATTTTTGAATCTTTCAAGATAGTGTGAGCGTTGTCCCATCAACCGCGCGATCCAACGTTAGGTAACTGTCGACAGGTGTGTGTAAGAGGTCCGGTTCTCGTTTCTCATCACTGAGGCCATGCTATATCACTCCGGAGGAGGTTGTAAAAACCGGTCAGAGAATACTGATGGGTAAAGAAGTGACCCCAAACACAATGAGTTCATCAAGGCAGATTCTCTCTGTCCGACCGGCCTTCTGATGGCGGTTCCGTGCGGTACGTTATAGAGATTGAACCACACAAGGAGCAAGCAGACGTCAGCCAATTCTGTACAGTCGCTTCCTCGACATTATGATATCAATATCATTTTCTCCGCCCTCCCTGATGACGAACTGAAGGAGAAAGTCGGTCACTGGGATGAATGGCCGGAGGTAGCCGTGCTCTCGTTCGATTCATGAAGCTGACAACGCACAGGTTATCCATTCAATCAGATGCCAATCTTTGGGACAAGTTCCCTTCGTCCTGCTTCAGGACTTCTACAGGCAGGAAAGAAGATCTAGAAGGTTCCCGCAATGGAACATGCGGATATAAAATGTCCAATGCTTTCCATTATTGCAGTACATTCGGCAGGGCGTTTGCAGAGAAGTCGACGTTGTACGTCGCATATTCTTACACCAACGCTTCCAGTGCGGCTCGCTTCACAGCCTCAGCGGGGTAGAAGCTGGTGTGATTAAAGAACTTAAATGCGTATCCCCGATCAGTGATCCCTTGCTAGACTTTTACAGGTGGCTATTGCTTGCGCTCCCGCGTCACGTTGACTTCAATCTCGATCCACAACCCAGCGAAGGTGGAATCTGTAGCTTTAGATTTGGTGCCTGCAAACCCACATTCCGTTACAGGAGAGAAAAAAAAAAGAATTCAAACATGCGGTATGTGAGATAGTGCATATTTATCTATAATAGAGTGAGAGAGAAATACAATGTCTAGATCTGCGTCACCAAAAACAGGAGTCCTTCAAAATGATAGGCTCAAAACATTGAGTGTATGGCGCTAGATATATCATCATTGACTCTTGGGGTGCATCCATTCCGGCGGACTAAGCCTGGATGGCTCCCACGACATAAGTGCGTCATCGGGAGGACTTGGATACGACGAAGATGTTTTGAAATCCCACGGACGCATGCCCTGGAGATGGGGTGAGAGCGATTGTCCGAGACTCGGGCGAACCGAGCGGGATGCTGTGGTATGCGGCGGCAAAGTGCTGGTTGGAGAGAGGTAAGTGTTCATTGGGAGATCAGGTTGGGGATATCCAGACGCCAATGGTGAAGAGATGTTCACGTTTCCGAGAGCTTCCCTAAAACATTGTGAGTATGTGTGAGTCTCAGGCCAAAAAGAGATGACAGCCAGGGAATGCTTACGACGCGAACCGGTCCAATGATGCGATACGTTGGTGGATGGAGCAGCCAGAGGGGTTGGTGTGCTGAGGTGAATGGCCAAGGATTTCCGCTGCTCTTCTCAGCCGAAGAGATAATTCCAGAACGACATTATAACTTGTAACATCGTTCAAACAACCACAGTGCCCGCCTGGCGTGTGCTGGTGGGTATGATATGGTTCCGCAAATGTCGCACGATCAGGTGTGACAAGGCTGTCGAAGAGACCATCTAATGACACCTGTTCCGAGTAACATGAGGACAAGAGAGTCGTCAAGTCTTGAACGGATGGAATTTGGGATTGCGAAATATCACCAACTCCCAGCAAGAGAGGGGAGGGCGGTGTGTTCAATGGGGACGGACTACATGACGACGGAGATCCAGACGAAGGGGATGAGCCCGGGACAGGTGACCTTCGGGTTCCCCAGTGGGCAGATGTTGGAGAAGACGAAGGGGTGGATGATCTGGGTTCCGTCGATAAAGGCCGTGTGACCATGATTGTTGGAGGGTCAGTCATCGCATTCATTTCGGAGGGACCCTTCAGCCCCGGCTGTTGAGTCCACTTGGGGTGAGGCTTATTCTTGAGCTACAAGAGCATGTTGGTTCAGACAGGACAAATGGATCGACTCATTACCTACCTCGCGAATGACACTTTCGAGTTCTGCGACGCGTTTCTGCAAGCGGATCTGCTCGTCGGACACTTCTTGCCTAGGAGTGGGTGAGACAACGTAACTCTTGAGAACGAAGGCAACATACCTCTGGTTGGGGTCATCGACTTCATAAACACAGAGGCCTGTCTGTGAAACGAGGGTATTGTCAGTTCAGGCGCCTCCTTTTTTGACGGAATGCATACCAAACCGAGCTGAGTGCAGCGTCCACATGGGCGCTTGCGATCACACTAATCTCTATGTAAGACAAATGACAGTGTCGTGGGCGTGGAGGACTCTCACCATTCGCTTTGATGTATGGCAATTTAGGCATGACTGTGTCATCCGATTCCGACGCTTTCCTAGAAACGGGCGTCAGGAGGGTGGTTGGTTTTGGGGGGGGAACGAGGCATACGGCGGTGATCATCCTCTGGGGAACGCTTGGGGGTGTCAGAGGTAGACTTCTTTCGACGAGTGCTTGGTTCTGTGGACATGATGTTGTTCTAATGTGATCACGAAGGGAGGGGATGGGGAGGATAGAAGTGCTGGATGGGTTGTGGATGCCAGATATATGTACTTTGAACGGCTTGGCAAGCCAATGTCAACGAAGTCCGAGTCCATCGAAACCGAAAAGTCAATTAGGTTTGCGCAGCCTGGTATCTCCTCGCATTTGCTCAGGCACTCGGGGAGTTTGATTCGCCATCAGGATGAGAAGTAAGTGGAGGTGTCAGCACGACCCCAGATTGCCAGCGTGTGAGGAGGTTTTGGATGCCGTCCACGCTTCACAACCTGTCGAGCATCGGAGGCAGTAATTTGGGAAGCCTGATTGCAGGTAGGTAATGCCAAGCGCACACCTGCTTCAGTTTTGCCACCTAAGAGAGTTCAAGACCCCCGGACACTGGCAAGAGGACGGGAATCTCACCAATTGAACAATAAATGTTTTGAGAGATGGAGGTTTAAGACGTTATTTATTTGATCGAAAGGAGAATAGAGGCACATTCCCACGTAAGGAATCGAACCCCTCGGGTCGGTTCGTACAAAAATGACACCCGTGGGTGAACACAGTGAGAGATAGGTGGCGACCCTGTCCACGGTGATGACCGTGGCTGATAGCAAGGTACAAAGATGGAAGTCCTTGAGCAACCACTCAGCAGGAGGCATGCAATGCTCGATGAGAATAGACACCCACGATGGTTTATGCTTCAGCTTGGCACTTTGAGCGTTGCAGTATCGGGAGCCTCGGCATTGCAATCCTTCCAATAAAGTCTCAAGATGTACTTGATGACTGTTTAGACTTTCACGCTTCTTGTTCACAAAAACAAATGACGCGACCAATGGTTTCGGGATAGCGCGCCGGTGGAATGAGCTCAACATCCTGACATCACCTGTTTCCAGACAAGCAATGCCTCGCAAGAACCGATATGAGATCAATGCTTTCTAAGAAAGTACAAATGCTGACCCTCTGATAGGTCTCGGTGCATTCACGTACTCATATTCGAACAATCGCGCGGAAAGGAGTCCTTGCGGGCAATCTTGAGATACCTCAACGCTTGACCAAGAGACTGATGGCACTCACGATATTATTCGCTGCCTGTAAGGACCTGGAACTTCTCGTATTCACATACAGCTAGCGATCGAAATGTAAGCGTGATGTGGAGCACCCACGCAGTCCGGAGGAAAGACTGTGTCCTGGACTCAATCGGTAACGCCTGAGCTTGACATGAGGAGGGAGCAACGAGCCCAGACCAACTATCTCAAGTGGTAAACAATCTTCCAATGCGAGATAGATAGAACGGTATACAGCAGTCATCTTGAGACCCAAATAGGTACCTTCGGTGCGGAGTTGGGGGATCACCGGGTGAGGGAATTGAAGTGGAGTTTACATTTCCGAGAACCCAGGAGAGGATGGGACCTCAAGCGCCCTGAGAAACCAGGGTCATCCAGCGTCGCGGAATCTGACTACAATAAACCCCACTGAACGAGGCTGCTTTCGCTGCACCAAGGATACGAGGTCCTTCAAGGATGCGCCCGAAGGTTGGACCACCGTGTGTCCCGGCCTATGAAGATGCTCTTGTCACAGATGATCTCATAGGGGTATGTCTCTTTCCGATGAACGCGCAGCATTGGCGCATGAGGCTTCGTGAGATACTCTGTTGACAGCAGTCGTTCCGCGATGATTGCCATCGTGCGGTGCCACCGTTCCAGCTCCTAAGGACAGATAGTTGGTTTGAAATGGGAGGTATAACCATCACCTAGAGACGCCAAACAGGATCTGCGGCTTCGGTGCTGAGGAACGTGCGGCCTCCGAGATCGGAATTTGGATAGAATGAAAGAAGAGCGAGTCTCAGGGAGGAGAAGAAGATGGGAAAGCCATCGACCGGACCTTTGAGAACCTCCACCTAAGGTCATATGTTCGTCAAACTAGGTTGAGAGGTTGTGCGAGGCAACCTCGTGGCCGAGCTGAGCGATCTCCCCGGATTGTAGTGCCGACCGACTGGGCAAGAAAGAACGGAATTAGTATGTGGGATAGGCACGTCCATTGCATACAAGACGTTCGATAGGGGTGTAGTATTGTCGAAACAAGATAGAGGACGCTGAGGGGTTGACGGATTGACGGTGGGGAAGCGATGAACCAAATCCCAGGACAGCCGATGGGGTACTCCTGTGGGGCGTTGACAACGTGCGGGGCCCGGGCTACAAATTTCCGGGGTTAGAGCAAACGGTCGAAGAAGCGTGCACACCGCTTGGAACCAATGATACCGCCCAACAACTTTTCTAATTGATTCCTGGCCCGCCCATTTCAAGCCCACCATTTCTGCACAAAACCTTCCACGCCAGAGATTTGGTAGTGGTAAACATTGTGCAACCACGAACATTAGGAAAACCTTTTCAGACGAAGTTCAGCACGGATACGTTGTGAAGCTAATTCTATTACCTACCACGCCCAGACAGATACCAAAAGGTATGAACGCCTCTCACAAGGCTGTGCAGCGATGTGTTCCATTTTCTAATCAGGTCCCCCAATTCGGAACAATATGGAAGCCTGAGGAGACCCCGTGTTCTTGGCAAAGGGTCATTGAGGAAGTTCAACGGAAAGTTGTGTTGAGAAGGACAGTCCCGATAGGAGTATCGCTGCCAACGTGAACGTTTGGAGATGATGTCTTTCGCATGAAGAAGCTGGGAAGAAGGGTTATCAGAACGGGGTCAAACAAGAACCAAAACTGGGCCAAATAGGCCATATATTTTATGGGAAGATAGACGCTAAATTCACAATCCAAAGGCTTGGCGAAATCTTTGATACTCGTTGGCAAAGTTGTGAGTGGGAGGTTGTTACGCGATGTCTGGAAGAATGAATGGGAATGCCCAGACAACCAGGATTTCATGTCGCTCCCGCGCAATTCCAAGAACGCCACAAAGGCCTTGAGTCTTGCAAAAGGAGTGTGTACACTTCTCGCAATTTGTATGATCCGCAGGCATGTTAAAAACCCAAGTGACCGACATTAAAACCCGAAGATGAAATAAACAAAACTCACTTTCCTGGTGGATCTTGAGGTATCAGGCGGAAATATAGCTTTCCTCCCCGAAGAATCTTGTTATCAGATGCGGAATCCGAAATCCAGGTGATAGATCTTCTATGGTGCCATGCTGCATCGACATAACTTGTGCCGGCGGACCGAGGGATGTGTGAGGGTATTGTTGGTGTCTTACTCAGGTTCATCGGCGGATGAGCATCGTTCATCAGCTTGGCGAGACGAGGCACTTCGACCTTGTGCATTGGCTGATACACCGAAAAGCGTGCTACAAACCACCGTGCTCAAAAAGCATCAAGGTCCGAAATCCTGGAGAATGAATTTGAAGTGGAAGAAGTTGGTGGTGAGTACAGGGAGAAGTCAGGAGAATAATCGGATGGGAAAAGACCAAATTCCACGACCAACTTAAGTTCATTCCCCATAATTGCGAACCAGCACTCGAATGTGTATGTCGTAACGTGTGTGGTCTTGGCTGGTGGGTGCGTTCTGTACCTGATTTGACCTTAGATTCCATTTTTGCTGGACGGCGTCTTGGCATTATGTGACAAGCGCTCGTCACACATTCGGTCCGGATTGTGACAACAACAGATAGCTTGGCGAAACGAAACAGCCGTTCGACCAGTTGATCTGCCACAGATGCTTTCACGGAACAAAGAAAAGTGTGTACATGGGACACTATACGACACCACTATCGTGTAAAACCTCGATGTTTGATGGGTAATACAATACAAAATGACATAAGGTAAATCAGATGGTTGTTCTCAAGACTATACTTATGACCTTAGGCAAAAGCACTTCCTATCCCTGCAAGTAATGTAAGCCACCAGACTCGGTACAAAGCCTTCCAACCCTCTTCTTGAGCTACCCTCTTGGCACAATCGACTAAGCCCAAGTAGGGATCCTTCTCATGTCGAAGTCTGCAAGCCATGGGGTGTCAGATTCAGTGAGTATCAGATGACGGATGGAACGTTATCTTACCCAATAACATCCTCTTCTGCGCCAGAATATTCGACGTATTCCTCAGGGGTGACGCCGTCCTCTTCGACTTCTTGTTCCACCGAGTTGTACTCTGCGGCAGCATGATTACGTTGGATGGCCAGTTTGGTTGAGATAACTTCTAATGGGCAGAGTATGGCTGTGTTGAGGATAACGATCATGAAGTAGATGCCAAGTTTGAGGGGGCTGTACTCGAAACCATCATCCGAACTTGAGAATTTTGGGATCAATAGTCGTTTCAGACCACGAAGGAGGATGAGATTGTACGCCGAGTGCAGGAATTGCGAGAGGAAGAGACCCGGTGTAAGATAGAGAATCCAAGGACGTCGTCGTTCTGTGGGTGTTAACAGGATGCGCAACGAATACATAGGGCGGAAGTAGGGCAGCCTGTATGGTGTCGTAATCGCCCTACACATAATGTGAGATACTGGAGCTTTAGGGGGATTAACAAATATGTACCTATATGTGATGACTGCTGCGGGAAGGGATAAGAGGATCGCGAACACGAGGTAGGCCAATGTGCCGAAAATCCCGACACTCGACGGGGCAGTCTTCATCGGGAACTTTGGATTGGCAGCCAAAGCTGTGACAACGAAGAACGTGATTGCAAGAGCTTCCAATAGCGTTGGCACTAGGGAGGATCAGCGGTGAGGAATGAAGTCTGGAACAAATCGTAAATCATACTTAAGCCCTTGTACAACCCTGGCCATCCCTAATGTAGGTCGCTCAGTAACACATGTGTGTATATAGATGAGATGACGCACTTCTATCCGTTTGACACGTTTGAGCATGCCAATGAATGTAGTCACAACAGGACCAGTATGAGGTTCCACATTGCCTTCATCATCGAGCTGAAGACCCCTTGGATTGTAGTTTGCTCTCAGACGGACGAGTGCGCCTGAGCAAGGTACTGTAATAATCAAAGATACTGCCAATGATCCTGCAAGGGCTAATACGACCAGAAACGATGACATTCTTGCTGTAGTGGTGGTCGTGGTTGGTGTAAGAGTGAGCTGTGCAGCGTCTCTGGCTCGACGACTGCGTATGCCGCTTTGGGCGCTCGGCAAACACTCGGGTGTCCCCGAAGTCGGAGTCTGGTATTGAATTCCTCGGGAGGCGCCTGACCACTCTTGCTCTCTAACCACCACCATCTCCCTCTTTCGCCAGCTCACTTTCCTGGCTCTCGAGCACGCAATGGGCGCATCTCTCGTCGCAAATGTCCAGTTACTATCACAAAGCTGCACAAACCGTGTTCTCTAAGGACCCATGGTCTTAGTCTTACCTCTGCGTAGTGGAGGATACGTTACCTTTGGTCCTCGACGATGCCAGCAGGACGACGCGTTGTAGGGTGTGCCTGCGAATATGTCAATCCCGGAATCTCCGGCCCCGTGACCCGCGTTTGACCAAACCAGACCACAGCTGTGATGCGAGGTATCTCAACCCAATGCATTACCTCAACCATCCTCCGATATAACAAAATGACTATCTCCTGATCTTGCTCACTTGACTTCGTATAAAGTTGGATTCTTCGTGGCACCAAGCACAATGTCTGGCGAAAAGTTGGGCCATTATCCATTGTCAAGAGGTACGCGAGTGAAGCCGTCAACGGTGAGAGATTGTATCTTGCCTTCAAATTCTATTTTCATGGAGTCATTGCAGGCCAATGGATCTCGTCGCTTCGACACGATCCAAGCATCGATGATTTCGGGATGTAATCCTGCTTTCATCTTCTGTTTTTGAATCAATTCTTTTCTTGGAACCCAGTAGTCTGGAGCTTTTAATGGAAAGCCTGCTGCCCACCAAGAGTGCCGATTTTCAGCCTTTCCAGAGGCTACAACGGTGTAGCGTCAGTCAAGCATCTATCCATCTACCCCTGCGCCCTCATACCCTGCTTCATGTATCTCACACCCGGATCGGTTCACATCTTCTGCGTTTTGGGACTGTCTGTATCCTCATACTTCGGACAAATGATCTACCTCTTGCTCAAGAGTTGTTTCTCCACTAGCCTTCGGTTGATGCGGTGTCGTATATTGTCTCAGGATACATTTCACTCTCCGTAGACGCTTTCCTGGCACTATGTACGGTACCCAGGACAATCTCGCTCTGTCCTCATCCGGGTTGACGAAGATTGCTCGTGTGCTGTACGTCTGCCTGGTCAAATGGTGTATCTAACAACAGCTCCAATATATTTTGGTTGTATCTCAACTCATCCTGTTGCGTGATACCGTCTGCAACATATCGAAATGCACCCTATGACTCCTCCGACGTGCGTGGACACCAACAAGGCTCCAAGAGCATTCCGTGATTGCTCCCCCCACTATTCTTCTTATTCTCGATGTCTCTTCCTCAACGTTGTGTATAACGCTAGTGTTTTACATAGTTCTTGTATTGTATTGTAACCTACAGCCACAATTTTATTGACTCTCCGACGTGGCCTCTTGATGAGTCTTCTCAGGCCGTCGTCCTTGCCCTTCCAACCACATCCCCACTTCACGTCCCGTACTGGCGAAGTTCCAGACATCATTCCACTTGAGTCTTGAATACTTGCACAGTCGTTACTGTTATGTCTCTTGGTCAGAGTACTGCCGCTGCGAGAGTTAGTGTTCTCTTTTACCCGGAATGATCCAATTCGCTCACTACCACGCCTCGTGTTTCGCTCTACCCTCTAGAAAGCAGCCATTGAGACCCTTAGGTTCAAAAAGACTACCAAACAACAATCTTCATCGTTCAATGCATCCATAGCAAGCTCTTCGTCAGCACCCAATGTTCAACACGCCACATTCCCACCTCCACTACAGTCTCGCGACGGAAGCGTATCATCTCGCTACTTTCCTGCAGCACCTTTTTCACCTGGTAAGGTCCTTGTACCGAGTTCTAGTCCCCCTCCTTTGGACTTCTCCTACCAACAACCTCCCAAACACGATCACTTATCACCAGAGTCGAACAACGGGCGTGGCTTCTCTGACAGCTGGAGCCACTCCAACAACCCATCCTTGGACCCTTTGTCCGCTCCAAGTGGGTTTTCTACAAACAAAGGCTCTCCTCACGCGTCTTCCACGCGTACATGGAGCCCAGCTGGTCATTCAGCATCCCCACCTCACGATACACAACGAGGCGAGCCTCCCCGCAAACGGATCAATCGTGGTGTATCCCCTCCCGATCCCATTGATCTTTTCTCTACCCCGGGCTCCCCAGAGGTACAACGCCTCGGTCAACGCAAGAGGCCTATCGGAAGCAGGATAGCGTCATCAGCTTCTGATGATGATTCATTGGTAGAGTCGACCCATTCCATCGCTGGATCTTCCAGGTCGCGCATTGTTCGAGCGCATCATTCTCCCCATTCCGACATGCCAGCCACAGACCCCGCCCAGGTAGACGCAGAGCGTTTTACCAAATTCAAGATCATGCAACCCATGCACTCTCCGGATGCCATCAAGGCGGCATGGCAGCAAGCAGGAGGTGACATCCCCAAAGCTGAGGCTCTTCTCAACAATCCGACTTGGCGTCCTAACCTGGTAACACCGTCGCCCGGAAAGGTGTCCCAGCTATCCAACCCAGAAACGGGGAGGGTAAAAGAGCTTGACGATGCCCACAAAGCCCAGCGAGCGCGAGTGCGTGAGATGGGGAAAAAGTCTCTCATTTACCAGAGTCATGTTGCACTGGACCCCAAATCACCATCTCAAAGTTCGACACCTCCAACATCAAAGGTCACGATCGACCTCACGCAGAGTTCTCCTGTAGTTCCCCAGAGCCCAGAAGTTGCTCAGCGGCCGGCAAAGAGGCCGAAGAGGAAGGTCGTACATTCCGATTCGGAACCGGAGTACGTTGGGAGTGACGAGGAGGGTTCTCTTCCTACCTTAGAAAACGGTGTCGGCATTCAGTCTAAGACCCTCATTTACTTCAATACAGTTGCAGCCGAAGCTCTCCAGGAATTGTCAGGTAACGCATTGATTCACGGCTATGTACATGTTTCTGACGTTGTCATGGTAGGGTGTAGCCCCGAGCAGGCAAAAACGATCATTTCCTTGAGACCGTTTTCTTCCGTTGAGGATCTCAATGCCAAGCTCGGGCAAGGCAAGAAGAAGGCAGGTCCCTCGGGTATCAGTCCGCGACTGTTCGAGGACTGCCATGAAATACTCCAAGGCTACGGTAAAGTAGACAGCATCCTTGCCAATTGTGAGAAGATCGGGGCTTCCTTGAAGAGGGAGATTATGGGGTGGACGAGCACTGGATCCACGAGGTTAACGGGGAGAGAAGGGTCCGCGTCTTCGCGGGCATCACCTATGGGCTCCGACATTGGGGAGGACGGTTCACTCAGTCTCAGGTCTCAGGCCGTCCTTGGGTCGAAGAAGCCTGATTATTACATTTCCAAGCAACCATCCTTGTTGTCGGAAACTGTACAGTTGAAGGAGTATCAGCTGATGGGAGTCAATTGGTTGAATCTCTTGTATCGCAAGAGGCTGAGCTGCATTTTAGCAGACGAGATGGGTGCGTCGTCAGTATATGGGATATATTTCTCTTCGCTCACACGAGACACAGGCCTTGGCAAAACCGTGCAGGTCATCAGTTTCTTGGCGCATCTCCGAGAGCAAGGGTGCAAGGGACCACACCTTATCATCGTTCCGTACGCATCTTCTCATGCTATCCCTATTCAGTGCATGTTGCCAACTCTAACTCCACTAGGTCATCTACCCTGGAGAATTGGCTCCGAGAGTTCAAGCGATTTGCACCAAGTATATCCGTGCAGACCTACTACGCAGGGAAGGAGCAGCGCGTCGAGTTGCGAGCTCGTCTCCGGGAGACGCAGTGTTGCCATCGTCCAGGAGGGTGGGAGGTCCTCGTGACGACCTATAACCTTGCTCAGGGTGACGACCAAGACCGCAAGTTTTTCAGACGCATCAACTGGGAGGTACATTGTGTCATCACGTTCACAAGCTCTATTTTGATTGATTCCCTAGGCATGTGTATTCGATGAAGGGCACGTCCTCAAGAATTTCCAATCCCAACGCTATCAGGCTCTGCTCAAATACGAATCGCGATGGAGACTACTTCTCACCGGAACTCCGCTGCAAAATAACCTACAAGAGCTTGTGGTAGGTGCCGCAGCTTGGCGTGGTGTTCTGATTCTCACTTTTATCTAGTCTTTGATGAACTTTATTCTTCCTCAACAATTCGCCGACGAGATGGATTCTCTGCGAGCAGTATTCAAGGTTAAGGGCGACTCCAAAGTTACTCTTCTTGCCCAGGAGCGCGTTTCAAGAGCCAAGAAGATGTTGACGCCCTTCGTGTTGCGACGACGGAAAGATCAGGTAAGAATAGCAGTCTCTATACCTTCACATAGCTGAAATTCGCGGTGAAGGTTCTCCACGATCTGCCAAAGAAGAGAGAGCGGATCGAATGGTGTGAGATGACGAATCTACAGAAGTCAATCTATGACGACGCCCTCCATCGTTCCCGCAAGACTATATTTGACTTGGAATCTACCTCCGCCGAATCTACCGATATTCCTACTCCCCCGACGAACGGTCGTGGGGGCAAGCCAGCCAAGAAGAAGACTCGAGCTAATGCGAGGTCTAAGGACAAGTTATATTTGGAGAATAGCTCTAATGTTCTCATGGATTTGAGAAAGGCGGCGTTGCACCCCATGCTGTTCCGGAGAAAGTTTACGGACGAAACCTTGAATTCTATCACCAAACTCTTATTGAAAGAGCCAGATTTCAAGAAGCGTGGGGCCATCTTTCAGTACGTCAAGGAGGATATGGAGGTCATGACGGATGCAGAGCTGCAGCTTTTCTGCGCGTCGTACAAGGTCGGTTATTGTAACTCTTGTGAATCGGCCTGTCGCTGACGTTGATTTTTTAGTCAACTAGAAAGTATTTACAAGAGGACGATTGTTACAACCAAGCCGGGAAAGTCAAGGTTTTACTGCGCCTTCTTGAAAGCTACCGGCGTGAAGATCGTCGGGTTCTGATCTTCTCTCAGGTCGGGATAAGGCATCCGTCTTTTTGTGCTAATAATAGCTCACGCATCTTTTCAGTTTACTCAAGTTTTAGACATTCTGCAGAAGGTCCTGGATAGAAAGGAAATCAAGTACCTACTCCTGACTGGATCAACTCCCGTAGACGTTCGACAATCATTGGTTGATGAGTTCACCGAAGATGATACTATCCCGGTGTTTCTCCTTTCCACGAAGGCAGGTGGGATGGGTATCAATCTCACGGCCGCGAGCGTTGTTATCATGTAAGTTAACCTCCTTCCGGCCAATCTCGGTTTCGGTGTTGCCTGAGATCGCTCATATGACTTGTATTAGGTTCGACCAGGATTTCAATCCCCACAATGATAAACAGGCACAGGACCGAGCTTACCGGATAGGTCAAAAGAGAGATGTAGAAGTGGTAAAGCTGATCACCAAGGGTTCCATCGAAGAAGACATGTTAGAGCTTGGGAGGACCAAATTGGCTTTAGACGAAGCTGTTGCCGGTGAGGAAGGCGATGATGATAGAATTCAAAGAGAGATCAAGACTTCGTTGATGAATGTTGTACGGAAGAAGCTGGAGGATACCGGGGAGACCGTGGCGGGCAAGCAAAAGGAAAGGGAAGAGGAAGAGGAACCGATGGACATAGAAGATGACGACGAAGACTGACGCATTGGCTACACATCACATCAACTCGCAATTCTTCGAATTCATGGATCTCATGTTTAGAAAATCATTCTGATGTTGCTTTGGATCTGCGCATACCCCCGCATACTCACTATCTCATGTATATTAGCGATACACCGCTGTTTACCCTACATATGTTCTCGATAGACTAACTACTTGGAATAATCGATTGGGTATTGGTTTGGCACGGATACCAACCCATCTCATACATGAGAAACTCCCTTGCATCATGATTGGAGCACGAGGGACGCAGCAAAATAGCAAGTACGGTGTTTCCCACTCCACAAACCACATGCTCCGCCCGAAGTCGACAGGACACGACCGAGTTATCTCCTCCTAGTGTCTCAAAACCTGATACCGATCGAGTCCATACGAGCGATTCGGTGAGAGTACCTCGGTCAGCCCGAAGGCCGATCTCACTGTAAATCGCGCAGAAAGAGGGATCTCAAGCCCTACTGGAAGACACTGAGACCTCGGATCATCCGATCGGTACTGGTGCGGAAGTATTCGTTGTCGATCCCGTGTGCCTTCGAGTCCATTCGAACAAGGGGATTTCGAACGACATACTCGAGGAAAGGGCCGGAATAGATCTGACGAAGGACGAAACGGAGGGTATCAGTGTTTGGATCACTGAGCATGACGAATTTGTATCCTGAAAGGGTTTCGTAGAGATGAAGTTTGTAGGTTGATGTGCGGTAGTTGACAAATTGTTCGTCTCTGTTTTTACGGAAGGTGGTCAAAGGCACTTTCAGGTTGAAGCTAAATATAGATTGATGTGTATGGAGACGTACTTTCCAGATAACTTCTTGATCATGTTGCGCAGTGAGAGAACTACACCGTATACCAGTTTCGCCTCTTCATCGAAGGGCAGGGTAGACTGTGACTGGGTCGGCTGTGGTGCCTGTGATGGAGCCGCAGCCAACTCCTCGTTTATTGCAACCACCACACCGGTGGCGGAATTGAGAGTATTCCGTGGGCTGTTGAAGGTGGACGCCGCTGCTGCGTTTGAATTCTCCTGCTTTTTCGGATAGACAAGTTGTGAAACTGCGGGGAGAATTCCACCCTCCGTAGCCTGCTTCGGTTGTTTCGCTCTATGCCAGTCTTGATAATAGACGCAGGTACAATGTCTGTAAGTCGGTACCGCAGAGATATAAGCCGATGTCTCTGTTGGTTGATGAAACGAAGGCCCACTTGCCTGTCGTAGATGTATAGACTGTAAATGGTCATCCTGTTGTGTTTTCGATTGTTCTGCGCAGTTGGGTCGTTGCTGCCAATGGTATATCATGTGGGCGTCTACGCGTGAATGGTTCCGCAGTGGCAAGTTGGCATGTGTCGGAGCCGGGCCCAGGGCTCTGAGCGCCTCCGAGGCTTTCGGGAGACCATGTTAGGTGCGCCATCATTGTCCCATTAACCTTGTTGCAGCTGATCTTCACCGTCTTGCTATTAGGATCTTAACATCTAGCAGCGTGCCGCAGCTGGCATACTGTGCCGCTCTGAATGCCGCATGTCCTTACCCCTCACCGAGACCACACCGACCTTGCCCCTGGCTCCATTCCGGCCTGTCAAACGGGTCCCACATTCATTTCCAAAAGTTCGCTAATGAGTGCACTTTACTGCTGTGCAACTTGAGGATATAAATACCATGTCCAAGGATCTCTCATCTCTACTCCTTCTTGGCAACCCCAGCGACCTTGCTTGGCTTCCTCTTCTCCTCGACGTTGCATCCGTTTGCCGGGAAGCACGATCGAACGCCCGCGAGATTCATACCGGAAGACCTCCTTTGTTCAAAAATCTTGTGTCCCCCTCTCCTAGTCTACACCCCTCTCGAACCAGACCTTCACCGTCATGCTCGTCGTGAAGCTCTACAGGTACATCAAGAGGAAGATTCAGCACGCACGTAACCCTCAAGATGCTGCTGTTTCTGAGTCGGATCCAACCTCTCAGGATGAGCAGAATGCTGCTGGAGAGCTCGTGACACAGGCGGAAAATGGGCAAACTCCACCAAAGTCCGGAAAGAGTTCCTGGAAATGGAAAGTTATCCTAATGGTTGGCCTTGCCATCCCCGTCTTCCTGGAGACGCTAGATTATACAGGTATGTTTTGGACCAGAACTTGGATATTTGCAGTCGATTGACCCATTTTTGAAGTTGTCGCGACTGCTCAGACCCACATCGCTGTAAGATTATCGGTTTACATGATTAGGATTAACTCTGATTTCGAATCTGTTGTAGTCCGAGTTCAACCGTCTTGACCTTCAAAGGTTAGTTTCTACCATCTTCGTACAATCTCCGCGTTTTCTGAACTATTGTGTCTCACCAGCTATATCGGCACGGTTTACTTGCTCACATCTACCGTCTTCCTTCCTCTGTTTGCCTCAATCGCCGACATATTCGGAAGGCATATCTGCCTACAAATCGCACTCCTCCTTTTCATGGTTGGCAGCGCTATCAGCACGGGTGCCAACAATATGGCGACCATGCTCGCGGGCCGAGGGATAGCTGGTGCGGGAGCCGCAGGTCTTTTGGCGGTAAGATAACCCTGAAGAAGTCTCGAAATCTCTTTTTCTGACGACTTCACTCAGGCTGTCCGCATCATCTTGACGGACTCGAGGTCCCTCGACGACAACAATTGGCAGCAATCCATTTTGTTTGTTCTGTACACCATCGGATACTGTCTTGGCCCAGTTATCGGTGGTGCGCTCGTCTCTGTGACTTTCCGATGGATTTTCGCGATCAAGTCAGTCAATCAATTGTTTGGGTTTCGTAGCTTCTTACTGACCGATTCTCTCAGCCTTCCTTGCTCTGCGGCTGCTATGGTGCTAGCTTTCTTCTTGCTCCGTCCACGAGTGAAGCATGGGCGCACTTTACAAACTCTCCCTCTTACCACGGAGGAGGAGAAAGAAGAGGGCATGTACGCCAAAGAGTCGATCTTCACCAAGCTTCTTCGTCTCGATTGGGTTGGCGCCGCACTATTCATGGCAGGCGGTATCCTCATCTTATTGGCCCTTAACTGGGGATCCACGGAACAATGGGACACAGCCAAGGTCATCTCCTGCTTCGCCGTAGGAGGTGTGTTGATTATCGCCTACCTGGGTTGGGAGTATTTCCTCGAGAAGAAGGAACGTTCGGCCATTTCGCACACGTTATCTGCGTTCTATACGGAGCCCATGATCCCTCTTTCATTGTTCAAGTCGTTCGATCACTGTGTTGTGCAATACGCGACATTCGTCTCTGGGATGATCATGTTGGTCATGTTTTATTTCGTGGCCATCTTTATGACTGTCGTCACGGGGTTGTCTCCGACGAGTGCTGGTGTCCAGTTGATCTATTTTGCTCCTGGAATGGTAAGTTATACATTCATTTGACAGTGCCAAGGCATTTTCACTGACAATCTGCTCTCGTAGGGCGGTGGTTCGACAATTGCAATCATATTGGTCAAGAAAACAAGACAAGTGAGTTGTTTTCAGTTTTGCCTGGTTGTGTCATATAGACTTACGACTACGCAGCCGAAATGGCCTATCATCCTGGGAGGCATTGTCTCAACTATCGCACTGGGGCTCATCTCGATGGCAATGAACGACGAAAACCAAGCTCAGATCAATGGGTAAATCCGCCCTTTCATTTGTCCACTCGCGTTCTATCTAATCACCTCATCAGGTTTATGGCCATGGCAGGTGTTGGTGTTGGTTTAGGAATCGGTCCTCTCGCGGTTCACGCCAGGTTCTCTCAACCTGAAGACCGTGTCGCTGTTGTATCCGCCCTCACTCTCTTCGTACGTCCTCGTGTCTTGCGCGAGTCGTCACCTTTTACTCATTTTTTCTCCCAGTTCCGATCTCTGGGCGGTACAGTCGGCCTTGCGCAATGCGGTGCCGTTCTCAACGGCAAAGTCAATTCATACCTCACGAATCTCATCAACTCTGGAGGTCTCAATGGTGTTGACCCTTCCACCGTCTCTGCTGCGTCGAGTGGTAGTCTCTCGTCGCTTCAGAGCATCTCTGCTTTACCTCCTGAAGCGCAAGATGCAGTACGCGAAGCCTTCAAGATTGGTTCGAGGTGGTGCTTCATCTCGTTGGTTCCTTGGAGTGGTGTGGCTGTCATTGCTACTTTGTTCCTGTCGAATATCAAGGATAGAGCAGGGCAAACACACGACAAGCCTGCTCCCGAGGAGAAGAATGACGTTGTCCAATTGGATGATGCCGACAAAGGAGCTCAGAAAGTGTAATGTCTTTCGTTGACTGCGTAGGGTTGGCTTCCGTATAGGGGTGATCCGGTAATATGCTTCAGTCATTTCATCTCAGGTTCAAACATTATAATTCGCTACTACATGCACGATTGCTGTATCATCACCTTTGATCTCATTAGTGTTAGTGTTAATCTTACAATCCTTGGCTTGTCGTTATCGGGCATAGTGAAGTCATCAATAATCATTACACCGTAATTCAACGACATCCAAAAGCAAAAAGACATTCCGAAGTCATCATGGCACAGTCATACACACCCTCAATTCCAGACACGATTCTTATACAGGTATATTATCCATCTTCTCTTCATCTCTCTTCTGGGTCTGGGGCGGTGGTGATACCCGTGGCGGACCCAAGTAAGATGTAGCTTTCTCATCAAGCTCGTTGTATAACGGCACGCCTCTGGCACTCCTTGGGGGGTTCGTATCCTGCCAAACGGTGCGACCATATGGATTGGCAGAGAGAGGAGGTCGGAGGCTTGGTGCGTAATAATAAGATGCGGCGTGGTCCATAGGAGCATTGACCAAGTACTGTGGGGACATGAGATTAGGGTGCTTCGTTTGGGAAGGAAATTGGAACGCACAGAAGGTAGATTTATGCCTGGCTGGTACAGCGAAACAGGGGCAATAAGTTGATAGGTAATATTGACCCTCTGTTCTCAAAGTTAATATTTACGTGGAGAATTCAAATCAAAATGTAGGACGTACGACGGTGCTGCCGAATATTCCAATATACCCAAGATGCCAATGAGGAATTTCAGAACCTGAAGGTCGCGCTGCTTGATCCTCATTCTCCCACTTCTGTAGCATCTTATTGACGCTTGACCTCCCCGCATGCTTCCAGAGCAAGATGGGACAGAAGAATACTGCGGCGATGGCGAACCACGAGAAGAAGCTGATGAGACGAGCTTGCCAAAATCTGTCGAAGCCTGCCCTCCACCAGTGATATCCTCCCGCCGCCATCGCCAACTTCTCGGTTCTGGTTTCTGGTAGCTTGTCTACGCATACGTAGTATAGGGGCTATTGGCACGGGCAATACTTGATCTGTCATCGCACCGCGCGGTTAGGTAAGGCTGTACCCGGAGCATGCTGAGACAGGAAACTTACACGATGAAGAGGAAAAGCCAGGTGTATTCCAATTTCTGCTTATAGTATCGAGAGGCCTTCCGAATAACTGCAGGCACTCTGGATCCCCAAACATCCTTCGTATACTGTCCAGCAGGATCAGTCGAGTTTCAATTTCGGCACGACTGGTGAGACGCACATAGTTTCGAAGCTCGTAAGGTACTGTCGTTTCGGGGATCTCGTGGGGGGAATACCGCTGGAACCACGGGTTAGAACACCTCCAAAAGGAGGCTACAAAATCGTGCTCACCAGATAAAGTGTGTTGTAAATCTTGGGTGGTTCTGTGTCCATGATGATTTCGTAAAATTGGGGTCGAATCGATCTTTGGGACGTTTAGGTGAACAAGATGTCGAGTAAATACTAAGTCGGTTTGAATGTACGTTATTCACAAAAAAAAGTATGCAGTCGCGCCAGTCGACTGCCCGAGGACGAAAACGAAGGTGCAAAGGGAGGTCCCGCCAACGTTTGAAACATGGCAGGTTGCTGGTATATATACTGCTGATGAGCGGGTATCAAGCGCGGCAGTGCTTTGGGTGATGCAACCGCAGATGACCGATGGCTCCGAGCCATCAAAACACATCAACTCGACATGGGGCGTGTTGCAGATTCACGAAGAGAAGAACCTGCGAAAGTCATAGCGATTCTCGTCATTTTGTCAATGAGAGAACTCCAGACTTCAGAAACTGGCTGCAAACTTTGATTACTTTTCTTGACTTGGGAGCATCGAAGAAGATGAAGACAAAGTCAATCATCAAACAGGCGCCACTGTGTGACCTGTCTCATGCGTGATCTTGTGATCCGTGACAATTGAAGGCTTGGCGTGATTGACACACTTCTCCGAGTTGCCTCAGGCTCTGGGTACTGGTACCGTTCGCGACATGCCAGTGACCAGTCGTAGACCTCAGTGTACAAAGATATGAAGGGAATTTCTGGACAAAAAAAAATAGCACCTAGTTTGGGCACCGGCACCACCGCAAGCGCAGCACGTGACCTTTTCTGATCGCATCTCCCTTTTTTGGAGTGCTCACTGTCACTGACAAAATAAATTTAAAAAATGCAATGTCATACTTTGAACGGTGTTGAACATATAGAAAAGGTCAAGGGTGGTCAGTAATGGACAGTATTTCGAAACGGCCTTGTAATAATTCTATTGTATTATCAAGACTTGGTATAACTTGGTAAACATGATCTGGCCTCTCCTCAGAACTGGCTGAGTCGCCCAGTTCCCGAAGCGCTGATGACCCAAAATTGGTACGGAAATGACACAAATATGTCAATTTTTGTGTGTCTTATTGTTGTACACACCGCTGACCATTGAAGCCAAATGGCTCAGTTGAATTTAGTGTCTGAAAACTCCACTTGTGCCAGTATGCGAGTAGTCCTGTGTTCGATTCCTTTGCGAGTCGAACACATTTTTTCTTTCACTTTACCTTTTCGTGCAATGAAGACTCCAAAATTGGACCCTGTGAAACCTCTCCGACATGGGAACATATCTCTATGTATGGTAGAATTAGTACAAATAAGGGAAGATTCTGACCGTGAGAAGGAGTTTCCACGGTCAGGTGCCGCGCTTTTGCTATCACAAGAGGCCGAGGTGGCACAGGTGGCACATGTGCTCCGATTTATTTTGTCCAAAGGGGACCTTCATACAAAGACCTCATCCAAGTCCTATATCTGACAGGAAAACAGCCATTCGTAAAATTGTCTGGTCGGCCATGACATCAATTTACAATCGCAACATCACCAACATCTCTATGAGCGACTTGCCCATCCAAGGTTGTCTTACCCGCGGACTTGGACATGGTTGAAATTGTTGGGGACGAATATGTACCCAGCAACAAAAAGCCGATATGCTACATTGTGGAGTCCTTTGAAAATATTTGGAACGCACCTCCGGAATATCCTCCTGTTTCCGCTCTATCCCTTCAAGCACATTCAAGTTTCCAATAGACGTCTCGAATATTAATGGACATGCTAATCCTTGCTAATCTTACACCAAACAACGCAATTTCCAAGGTATCTAGTAAGCTGTTATATCAAAGGCTGTCTATACCGAGACACCAATCGTATCTCCTCCAGGCACCGTGGACTTCATGGATGAAAGACCTCGCGACGTGCAAGTTCACCATCACATAGGGTGGCCGAAGAAGCGGACCAAGCAACACGACTCAGAGGCATGCTTGTGGTGAAGCTGGTCAGGTGTCCTCAATGAATTTGGGAGGTCATTTTGGTTTTTACTCAACTGCAATATATATGGAGTTTGACGATTGGGGAACGACCAATCCTCTGGGGATAATATTCTACGGGTGTCACTCCTATTGGCGTATGCCAGTCATTGGTCTATCTTCGTGTACCCATTATCACCGAGTCTGTCCCTTTCTTTCGCAATCGACATCTCATTCGCTAACAACTCGACGACTCCGTTTGATCGTGGGTCTTATCAGGGTCCCTCGATGTCAACATCGTCCTCAATTTCCTTGGCCATATGCTTGTTCTTCCACCCCGACGCTTCGCACAATCCTCGTTCTCCGAATGAGGCCATGTTCTCATCCGCAGTCAGATGTCATTCCTCGATTAAGTATGTACCCCCTGTCATTGGATGAGGGTTCTCCACCTATTTTGCCACCGGGATTTCCCTCTCCAATATTCAACCATCGTCCTTGCGTCCTGGCCCTCGGAAAGAGGCTTCTGCGTGATGGATACCGACAGTTCGCAATGTCCTTAACATCGCTCAGTACATAGAGCGCAGTCCGATTTTCCGAATCTGCTTGATACGTTTCGTATGTCTGCTGCGCGAATGATTCTAGCACCTCCATACCAAGTCCGGTACGAGGGCTCGAAAAGTATAAAAGCACGACTGAGGGGATGTAGAGGACCTCAGTCTGCTCTCAGTACCCATCCCTCACAAAAAAACTTATATAGAAAAAGCAACCCTCGTCACTGAAATTTTCTCTTCCTGAACTTTGCCATGAAATTCTTGGTCGCAATCCAGTTAGCGGCGATTCTCGCTTTAGTCGCAGGTAAGTCTCTGGACACTGTCTTTTCTCGCTCGTCATTCACCTCACGCGCTCCCCACCAGCTCATCCTGGAGGTCACAAACGCCTTTCTACCCCCGAGCTTCTTAAGCGTCAGGTAAGGCTCTGTGTGTCGTATTCGTGCATCCGTCGCTGAAGGTTTTGTTTTCAGGTCGCTGCTCGCGAGAGGAATCTCCTCGCTCGCAATTGTGCCCCAGCAATTGCGGAGTACCAAGCCTCCCGAAAAGCCAAGCGTAATGCTTTGAAAAAGCGCCAAGAGGTATCCTCAGACTCCTTGGTAGTATCGTCGACTTCGAGCGCTGCTACTCCCCATGTCACCAGCATTCAAAACGTACGCATCCACTCGTCCAGGTCATTCGGCCCACGATTAATAAAATGCATCATGATAGTTCACTTGTGTCACTGCTCCTGAGGTGACTGAAGGCCCCTACTACATCAACAACGAGCTTGTCCGTCAGGACTTGACCGAGGATCAACCGTACGTTGCCATATCTTCAGCATCTGCGAGAAAATATTCACAGGGAATGTTTACAGTGGTCTCAAGCTCATCCTTGATATTGGTGTTCTCGACGTCACCACTTGCGAGCCTCTAAGCGATGTCTTCGTTGAAATCTGGAGTGGTAAGGCTCAATCCGCTCATGGTTGATTATAACGCACTGATTTTGCATTCTAGCTAATGCAACTGGTGTATATGGCGGTTACGCTGCTACTTTGAGTGGAGGAGGTCCTGGTGGAGCACCACCCAACGGTACCGATGTGCCTCCCGAAAGCACCGCCTTGGTTCGCCGTGGTGGTGGTAATAGCGCACACCCAAATCAGTCTTCATTCGTGCACCCTAGTGGTACGGGCCGACCACCCAATGGTGCTGGCGTACCCCCGAATCAACTCCCTGCTCGCCCTCCCGGCGGAGGCCCCTCGCGACCCTCTAATGGAGGCCATTCACGTCCTCCGAACGGAACAGCATCTGTGACTTCTAGTACCGATATCACTTCATTGTTCCCGAGCTCCTCCTTGGCTCCAAATAGCACCGACGCTGTCCCAAGTCTCACTGATAGTGCCGGGATGCCAGTCGGCACCCCTCCCGACGGTGGCGCAGGTGGTCCCGGAGGTGCGAGCGCATCATTGGAAAGGAATGAGACCTTTTGCCGTGGAGGATACGCGACGAATTCCAATGGTATCGTAGAACTCACCACAATTTATCCCGGATTCTATGAGGGTAGGACTCCCCATATCCACACCATGGTTCATTTGAACTGGGAGAAGTCTGAGAACGGGTGAGTCTCTGGTCATGGCAATGAATGTAAATTCACAACAACTGACGTCTTCTGTTAATCGTGTCCCATAAGAACGCTCATCTCTCATGCGGGATCTCTGCTTCATATCGGCCAATTCTTCTTCGATGAGTCCTGGAACGACCAAGTCTTCACTCTGAGCCCATATACTTTGGATACCAATAATAGAACCCTCAACGTCGATGACAGTATCTTGGCCGAGGAGAACGCTAACGGAAACAATGCATACATCGAGTAAGTGCCCGTGAACTCAAGAACTGCTATGCCCCTTCTGGAGCTCGAGCTGACTTGTTAAATGATAGGATCGAGCTTCTTGGCGACGACATTTCGGAGGGTCTATTGGGATTCGTCAGTACGTATCATTCCATCATGACATGTGGTTCCTTTCAGGATGTTAATGTTCCCCTTATTAGCTATGGGAGTTAACTCCTCGGCTGCATACTCAATCATGAATACGAACTACCTCAACTCGACCACGGAGACCACCTCCTAGATTCTGGATATCTCAGGAATCTGGGGAAGTAGTAAATTGAAGTGAAGAAAATGAGTCAAGAGTAGCACTGACATGGACGATATCGGTATACTCTGGCATTGTACTAATTTATAACTGTTTCGTGCTGTGGACCTTTCATATTCCCCTTTGTCCACTCACGATAATCCGCCAAGCATGGTTGGTTTTACCCTTCGATTTTGCTTCTGATTCATCAAATTCTTTCCTTAATCATTGAACGCTTTCGACTTTGCTGTCCCTTCGATCTTCTGCTTTGCTTTGCTTGTGATTGCTATCACCTTGCCTTTCGTTACCACCAGGGGGATGTTTTCTTAGAAGAGTATCACCCGAAGGACAATCAATGGACTTGTTTGACTTCTCAGTGTCTCTGTGTGACCCGCAACTGGTGTACGTTTATCTCGTCGAGACAGCCTGCACGATAGAGCCTGAACTGGCGTGGAAATCACGACGGTTCCCGTAATAGGAGCATGTTACCTAATTCCGAGGCGCATTTCCAAAACGAGGCAGAGGGGACAGCCTTCCGCATTGGGCGTTTAACGGCATGTGTGCCCAAATCTCGGCTCTACTTACTTGAATTGTAACCTCCACCACCTTAAAGTACCCCAGATACCTCTCCTTCCCACAACACTCTTCGTTTCAAGATGAGTTGGGCAGGGTATGCTTTTGATGTGCTCTTTGATTTCATTCGAAATTAAATTCCGTCTCGTGCAGATTCAAGAAGTCTATGAACAGAGGCGGGAACCACGGTAGATCCCATTATCCCCTTGTCTTACACCCGCGAACCGACAACCATTTCTCTCAATGTGTAGCTCATGCAAAAGACTGGACAAATAGAAAGGACAATAGACAGAGAGTTTACAGATGAAGAGGCAAAGTACAAGCAGTAAGCCTTCCATGTCTCGCACAGCGATACATACCGATCCCTCGGTGTCACCCCATCCTCGACCTCTCCTCTCACCAGTTTCGAGAAGGANTGCCAGGCACTGCAGAAGCACGGGAAAGGATACCTGGATGNNATGCGAGGTCCGTTACACCCTACTCTGACACTCTNNCTAACACCACGACTCACCTTCCGCAAAGCGATGACCGCAGCACAGACCCGTCTAGCGGATACGATTGATATGTTCTATGGTGCCGGAGACAAGACCTCTGAAGGAGCAATGGCAGCTCACGCATACAAGCGAGCTGTAGACGACTTGGATACCGGAATTGGGCGTGAATTGGTGAGCTCCATCCCTTTGTTGCGTCATCTGCGTGTTTATTCGCCTCGTGCTACCCGCCTCGATTTAATATCGCTCGCGCCATGCTTACTCGATATACCCCTAGGATGCACCCTACCGAACGACGGTCATGGAACCACTAGGGAAAATGAATGCGTATTTCCCCGTTGTGAATGAACACATTACAAAGAGAGGAAAGAAGGTCCGTCTCCTTTGTTGGGTATGTTGACACAAAGTACCCACTCTGGGTTTCATCTCCGTCTGTGTTCAGCTCCTGGATTACGACTCCGCTCGGAGTAGGATGAACAAGTTGATTGCCAAGCCAAGCGAAGACCCCACCAAACTCCCAAAGGTCAGCTCAGATGCATATCGACTGTGCCACAACTCAAAACCCCTTCCTCAATACATAGGCACAGCAAGAACACGATGACGCGAAAGAAGTATTCGATATGTTGAATGAACAACTCATTGCCGAACTCCCACAACTACTTGATCTCAGAGTACCGTACTTCGATCCAAGCTTTGAAGCTATGATTCGGATGCAATGCAAGTTTGCGGAGGAAGGATACGAGAAGATGAGCGGAGTACAACGGTACGTGGGGGTTCTACTTGTTTTCAACGTCCTCTGATGCCACGTACGACTGGTGCATAGGTACTTCGACGACAGCGTCCGCGATGATTATGCGTCGGGTCAACTGGATTCTCAGGTCCGTCCTACGTTGCCATTCCAGATCGATCGATATCTGACAAACCTCATGATAGGTGGAAGCCGTCCTCCAAGAGATGCGAGAGTTATCAATCTGCGGTGGTAGTTAAACATTGAGCTTTACGGACTTGGCATTAGTTGTATGTTATACTTGTGTAGGTGTACCTCGGCCAGTTACGATGCTCAATCATGAATTGAAAGGAGACAAAACGATACGTGATCTGTCGGGAATTACGATACAATGCACGATACTATGAGCCAGAGACCTTAGTTTTCCACAGGATACAAACTATTACTGCACACTGCACGTCAGCGGACAGCGCGATTGATTCCGACTAAAGAGAGTTTCGCCTAGTCGACTCGAGATTCTTGTGCACCATTAAGAAAAGACTTCACCTAACTTTCACGACCTAAGCGATTCGATTTTCAAGGGACTTGGTATTGATTCTTGAGGCAAGAGACTGCGAAGTATTATCAGGTGAAAAGGCCCTGTCGGAGAGTCTCGGCCCATTTCTGCGATTTGGGCGTGTTCGTCTGTCGGGTGACATCTTGGGGCGACCCCTGCGGTTTGTTGAAACATCCTGGCGACTTGTAGAGGCGACCATGCTGGCGGGTTGGCGCGCTTGCGGGGGATCTTGAATTCGACGTTCAAGTGGTATCTCGGGACCACGTCTGCTCGCGCCTGCTTCGGGAGTATCGTTTGGGTCAGAGCGGGCGATGGGCCGAACTGAGTTGGGACGCCCATTGGCACTGCGGCTCGTACCACGTTGATGTTGAACTGTATCGACATAGTTCGATTGCTCCGGAGACGAGGGACGGTAAGAGTCGTACCCTCTCGGTCCAGAATCACGGTAGTCCGTAATGCGAGGGAAAGGTGGTGGTGGTGTGAGATCACGATTTGCGTGGGGCGGAGGTTGGTACGAGCGATCACCCGCCTCCGACACCTTACGGCGGAATGAGGAAGGGGTATCAGATGGCTCCCAGTGCCTATCATCAGAACGTGGACGCTTCCGGGAAAACGGAGGGGTTGGATCTTGACGAGTGCTTCGCGGGGCACTGGGAGTTGCATACATCTCACGGGTCCCATCGAGTTCGGGCTCAGGAGCTCGGCTTTGATTCATATCCCTTCTTTCGAGGGTGGACGCTTTGGTGTTCTCCGCTTGATATGGGGCATTTGTGGCATGCGGCGGCGGCGGGAGGTCCTGGATATGAGAAGGGTAATATTGATTGATGGAATGCTGGGGAGTATAATAGTGCTGAGTGGGATGAATTTGAGACAGCCGTGAGGATGTATCTTGATGTGATGAAATGGGATTATGATCCCGAGGAGATGGCGACGGAGAGGGCCATGCTAACTGCATCTCTTCAGTGGGGTCCTGGAGCTTCAATCCCGTCGTCCTGCCGTTATCGTCGTCGCTATGTTCATGGGTGTTTGCGAAGCTTGATGACCCTAAACCAAGACTAGGAGACCTCTCCCTTTTGACAATGGGGTCGTCGTTCGTTAAGGGCGCGCGGTTTGGTAATTTCTGTTGCAAGTTGTCGTCATAACGCAAAGTATCTTTGGTCGGTGGGAGATCTGGTAGGGGCCTTGCGGAATCAAGGCTAGGATCCCCTTGTTCACGGTGGACGAAAGAAACATCCGAAGGAGGTATCGTGACTGTCGAAAGGGCCTCTCCTTTGCGTTTAAGCTTTGCGGGAAGTGGCTTTGCGGGAAGGGGTTTAGGAGGAAGGGGAAGAGATTGAGCAGTGGGGCGAGACGATGCACCATTGACAATGCTGGTTGGTGCAAGTGAGACGTCAACGATGAGCTCCTGCATCGGACGTGGCATGGGGTCATCGGGTCGGGTGATTTGTGGTGCAGTCGTAATCGGCACAGCTGGTGGCACCGTCGCACAAGACGCTGGCAAGATGGCGGGGGCGGGGCGGGGATACACGGGGGCCAGAAGAAGGCGGCACA
>JANAWD010000436.1:22647-35949 GCA_027627245.1 Meripilus lineatus | reverse complement strand
TGTTGGCTTCCTCCGGACTGGTGGCCGCCTTGGGATCCGGTATGACTACCGACCCCTTGGCCTGATTCACCGGCAGGAGTAGGAACGGCGCTGACGAAGACAGCGAGAGCGAGAGCAGCGAGAAGAGAAGGCTTGATCTGCATGATGTGGATTGGGGTAGCGAGGTGTGTTTTAGTGATGCGCGAAGTGTGAAGGTTGAGAGGGTAGCGACAAAGAAAAGAAAGTCTGCACTTCCTGTTGATTTCTGGTCAATTCGTGGATGGTTTTATACGCATCGGACACTACTCTGAGAATCCGTCGAAGTCCCAATTTTCCAATGGACTCCTTGGGTGCCGTGACCCATTCGCAAGCTTCGCGTAGTCAGCACAAAGTAGAACTTAGGGACATGATCAACTGACATGTCCCTAACACGGGCGAAGAGGTGCCAAGCTGATCTCGGCACCCAATGAGAGGTGCAACGGACTTGAAGTGGTGAATGAAGGGAGAAGGATGAAGAAAGGAAAGGAGCCCTCAGAAAGATTGGCGCCGCTGACGGGTTCACTTTGAGACCAATTGTCATTCTAGGAGGAATTTGGGGTTCAATCACGCTTGAATGGCGAATACGAGTTGCAGATGTCGCTGTCAAGGAAGACCGGATTGGTGGTTGTTGCAGTGAGCCTGTAATCGAGAAGGTACGTTAGGGACGTCGCAGCCCAGCGAATGGATGCTGAGGGCATTCGCTGTTGCATCTTGAACGAGAAAATCTGATTCAAATATTGGAACCCACAGTCCATTGGCCTCGTATAGACCTCCACAACCGTTGGAATTGGTGAGAGCTTGTGGGGTCCATTTTTGGAAGGTGTTGTGGTCCCAACCCGATGCAATCTGGAGCGCGATCGCCACGATCGACCACACCCGCCAGGTGGCAACTCCACTACGCTCGAGGACGAGTGGTCTAATATACCAATCAGTATCACATGTAGAATTGGGGCCCTAGTAGCCGAGCGGCGAAAATGCTTACAACAATGTAAAATCTAAGTGTCAGAAATCAGTACCATGATAACCCTTGAGGGTGATCCCAGACTCGTAAGTAGACTAAGTAGCTTCGAGTATGAGCTTGCTCGCTCATAGGTACTAGCCACTATAAACTTCGGTGATGCTTGGGTGTTCAACAGAGTTGACTATTTCTATCTTCGTCATATCTGCCGCATCATGTACAACGGCATCGGAAGAACCTCGTCCATCTCCTGAGAATGATGCACAAGAGTATCCAATGTCAGCCTTGTCGTCCACCTCTCTGACCCCAGAAGTAGACGGCAAGCGGTACGGATACGATCGCTAGGAGAAGCACAATATGACGAATAGGTGAAATGATCTATTGGAGTGCCGAAGAGAGGCTTACAACTTGAGACCGCCCTGGAACTCAGGCTCAGGAGCCCATTGAACGGCAGAAACTTCGGCAGGTGTCCCGGGGATCCTCATCTGATTGATGACTCTTGTCGAGTTGAGGATAATCAAGTCCCAAACGAGGTGAAATTATGGTGGATACATCGTTTCACGGACCAGATCGTAGGATGCCGTATTGTCAACCACCAGCGACTCGGACATGGTGGCAGCAGCATGTCGACAGGTTATCGTCCTGGTGGCGTCGTCAGAAAAGGAAATGCCTTTCCTTTTATAGCAATCCGCCTGGGCCTGAAAACCAGGGGTTACCATCATTATATGTAGAGTCTGATGGTGAGAAACTGTCAAATAGGGAGGATAGCGACCCGAAGCATGGGGTCAGTTATGCTTCGGCTCGGTCAAAACCGAGAATTCAAGTAGTGCATGAAGGAAACCTCAGTTATCGATATCGAGTGGATGTGGATGAGAATTTGAGCAAGCAAACAAAGACATTGCTTCTGTATTTATATTCTCTCTTTGCTGCAGCCAAGTATGAAAGAAAAAAATGCCACGGAGCCTAAGCAACTTGTAGGTCTTGACTTTCAAGAGAATGTGGACAGTGAGAGGTGAAGGAGGACTCGATTTGGAACGCGGCAGATTGTCGCTTCGGCCACCTTGGCAGATTCTTACCAGTCGGCAGCTGGCATGTCGGGTTGTTGTTATTCTTTTACCGCCTCCACCGTAACGCGTTCTCGTACGAATTGGAAAATCCATTACAAGCCGGTTCTTCACAATCCCGTTTAGAATATTCACGGTTTCGACTAGGAGTTAGCATCGGAACGGATCGATGCCGCAGTCCACCACCTCCTGCCTAGCACTTTCAGGAGAACTGTGGACCGACATAAATCCTTCTGGCGGCCGAGCCGTGGTTTCCTCGTCGCATTCCTATTTGAGCTCAATGGCCGAGACATCCCCCTCCGAAGTGAATGGTGCCGCCTGATGAGTGACATAGCTTCAGTGTCCCGGAATGTACTTCCGCTCGCCAAGTTGCGGAGGGACAAGAAGACTCGTCAGGAACACCATACGCAGGATCACTCTGGTAGCCTGGACATACATGCCTGACCGCTCTTTGCGATAATTCCTTGGTAGTCTCCTTTTTTGTGGGAGCAGGTAGTTCGTATGCTCCCATTTCCATCGAAGTAACGTTCATTCATCGCCTTAATCCCGAGGCGCCGGCTCTAGCAAAGCCAAGACGAAAATGAGGTTCGTCAGCGGAAGGTTCTCTTTCTCCTAAATTCTCCTGAAATTCCATTGACTGTCGAGTAAGGAGAGAATGTCGTGATTGTTGAGTATGAGGAGAGGGCAATGCCCAGTATGGCAATGGCCGCAACTTCTTCCGCCCCTATCACGGGAGCCGTACAACGAGTTCGGGTTCGAACATGTCGAGACCCCTTGATCCACTGGAGCAGAACCTATGTCAGGTTGTACAAGGTCAGGAGAATAGAACAGTAGAGGTACGCGGCGTCCGTTGAGGGGCATTGTTGTGGTTTCTGGGCGCTGGCGGCATGGGTAAGCGTTCTGCTCTGAACCTCCGACCGGAGTCTCATGCCCACTCGTAAGCACATTGATGACGCAAGTAAAGAACAAGGAAAAGGGTATCGAAGCATCTGTGTTACATCAAGGGTTGGCCCTACAGATCTTGTAAATCACGAGCATGTATGGAATGGGGCCTCGTCCCTGAAGGTGAGGCTTGATTCTAAAGTGTATTGCCTGAATACGACATTTGAGCGCGCCTGGTTATCAACCGTCACACTGAGTGAAAAATAAGGAATCAGATGTACATAGGGTCTGGAAGGAAGGATGGGCACTCACAAAATTGATGGCGACGTGGCTGAGAAGTTCGAGAGCCTTCGCACACATCGAGTTGCCGCAATCTAAGACAAATAATATCTGAGTTGATGGCCATGAAGTTTGGGGTAGCTCTGCACATACCACTGCAACGATACTGGCGGGATGGGCGAACATGATATCCATAAGCGCGTTAAGCTCCAGGGACGATACGACAGCGGCCAGAATGTTTGCTAATAGACTATCAGATCCTCAGTATCAACCACAAGCGAATAGTGGTGCGAGACACCTACGAGACAACGAAATAAATCAACCCGTCCTTAAATAGTAGGTTCATTAATTTGGATCTTTGCCCGGACTTCGGCGTCAGAAGGCGATATGCGCACAAACACAGAACGATAAAATCAAGAACAATGGAGTAAATGAAGATAACGGGAATTCCTTTAGTGTTCGTCAGGCAACCGTTTCCAGGAACCCAAGTAGCTTTCGTGGATATCGCAGCTTTTCCATAAGGCGCGGTCAGCATCTTTCTCGGATTCATCTCGTCAATCCTCGTACCTCGCAGTGTCACGGCCCAGTGCCCCGCGCTCATAAGGAGCAGAGATATGACAAGCCATAATCTCATGTGCCAAAGCACCATCCTACGGCGCATGTGAGTCAACGAATGCCATGTATACCTTGAGTACCGTACGTGCGTATTGCCAAGCAAAGGCTTGAAGCGCAAACGGAGATCCCACCACTAACCTATCAACGCGAAATCAGTACCACAGATAGAGGAGCAAAGATGCAGGCCTCACGAAAATGAAATGGTATAGAGCCTGACAGCTGCTTTCACTGACGACGTGCTAGTTGAGGCTTTTCGGACAAATTTGAGTCATGAGAACTCCTTACGTAGTATTCTCGTACAACAGAATGCTGTTACGAGAGGTCAAGAAGTCGGCACTAACACAGTGAGAACCCGCTTCACCTTGCAACCATGGTGCCAAGTCCGAAGTAACGAGCAAGGAAGTAAGGAATCTGTAGGTGGAGTCATCGGACCTGGGACTATCGGAGTCGAAGAGTTTGAAGGAGCGCACCATTGGCCAGTTCAAGATTTTCTGGCGTCTGATGAAACTCCACTCAAAATCTAAAGAGATGAGAAATTCCCATCTTTGAGTAGTTTCGTGAGTAGCTTCTCAAGAGGGACACTTGACACACATACCCGTATACTCCCAGGAACACCAAAGTAACTTTGTTTGCGGCCACTAGATGTCCCAAATATCAGAATCAAGTTAGCCTTCATGAGACTGATCTCAAATGCCTACCTGCATCACGGGCGATTTCCTCCGGTGAGCTCCAGTCTACCATGGTCACAGCAAGTGGGGTGATGATCCACTGACAATCCTCGCATATCTATCGTCAGAGGATATAAACCACTAGGAATTGGACCCGAGGCGCCAGTAAGGTTGATGATCAGGAAGCCGCGGAAAATCAATGTACATGGTCAAGTGAGACCACAATGACCATGTTAAAGGAACCATAAAGCGGCGAATGTTCCCATGGGCTGCGAGTTGTTATCGGGATTCATGGCGGCTAGTGACCGTCCCACATAATACCGGGGGCGTTGGGAACGATGACAGTAAGATCAATGTGGGGAAGGTGTACGAGGAGTCGGAGAAGTACACGGTCGGTACGACAAATGTGGATCAAGTGATGTCAGAGCGCGTGGTCTGCTCGGTCTCGACGTTGTAATGCTGGCATGAGAAGCTCGCTTTGCTGTCGCTATGGTACAATCTGGCCAGATCGGTGTTTCATTGCCTTCTGTTTACGCTTGTTGATCAACACCTTCATCACTTCCCAATCGGTTTGGAGTCTCCTTTGGGCACCAACAAGACTCTGAAAACACTTCTGCTTTGTGCTCTGAACACGCCGGGACTCGAAGGTTTCTCACCGAACTTCAATAAACAGGTTCATGCTGAGAGATGCTGCCTGGGAGCACGAATAACATAAACGCGTCCAAATTCTATCGAAACTGTAAATAACAACAAAGAACGCGATCACGTGTTGACTTCATTCCGACAAGTTCCGAATCCTAGCCGAAACCACTGCGGCGATGCCGAAGAGTTTAAGCGGGACTGCGGCTTCTTCTCTTTGACAGTACCACAATAGGTGTACACTAATCTCTACTATTGTTCCTTTCCTTCAGAATCATAGTTTATTTTCTGGAGGGGTCCAAAACCCTGCAATTGGTCCTGTCTGCTTTAACTGGGCCTACAAGTGCCAGAGAATGTCAACGTCCCATCACATCTATCTCAGAGGCCCAGTTGCAAGGACGATTTACTTACCACCTACTGGTAGACCCGTTGGAGTCGATGCCGCTGGGTAAATAGTGACTCTATCTGTTGGTTGGCAGCATGCTACAACAGCCTCGCTGAACATCCGGCAATTCGTGCGTCAGTACCTCTTCTTTATCGAGGGCGAGTCAACCTGCTTACCATGCTCTTGGATTTCCAGATGAGTCCAACAGACTGAAGCAATTGTAGCCATTCAGAGTCGTTGGAACGATAGGAATGACGTCTCCTGGTTGCGGGGCGATGACACCTTGACAGCAGACGGCCTCATCTCTGACTGCAGAACATTGGGAAGGCGTGACAATTGGTGGAGACGCAAGAGACAGCGTAAAGAGGGAGAATAGCGGAACTAAAGCAGCGAGGAAATGCATGGTGGTCAGTGGTGGGATGTAAGTCGAATGAGGGGTATGTTCACTCTTCGTATCGAACAGGTCTTTCCGTCAAATAGACGGGTTTATATAGCACCCTGATCCACAACTATTCTCCAGTCACGCCTTGACGATCAAACATTCCCGACGCAAACGGAATCATACCTCGTGAGGCAAACTTCAAAACACCCCTCTGACGATACCCTCAAATTGGTAAACGAAACATATCGACCTCGGATCCAAAACATATTGGACTAACATTCATCATTCTCTTCCTCGAGCCAGAAGTGAGAAACCTATAAACGAATATTCAAACGGGTCCGATGACAAACATATTTGCACGTCACACAACGTCAGCGCATGGGAAGGCTTCTACCTACGCACTCCATGTGGATATCCCATGGCTTGGCACCCCTCAGCGATTGCTATAGCATGTCTTGTCCCGGTGTCTCCATTATGATGGACATTTATTACTGACCGCGCTCGAGGATCTGAATGCGCTCTTAACGTTCGACTCCCGGACATCTCTTTCTTCCCGAGGGATGTCACCGGGGAGATGCCCACGGCGCGTTAGTCTTGGCACGAGAAGTGGAAGATTTCTGCGGATTAGAAGTCAGCGCCCTTGTGTCAAATTGCACATGCGCCCCTGAATAGCCTTCAATCTCATCCCTGAATACTTCCTCGTCTTCCGTGAAATATTTGAGTCCGACCATGGCCAGAAGGTTATGTTGTGCCTAAGCTAGATGCTCGCCAAGACCATTGTACTTCGTGAAGCACCTCAAAGTGGTGTCATAACACGGTAGCACCTGGTTCGAAGAATTGTGCACACGCTCACTTTCAACCAACCATGGGTTGCTTGGAATCCTTCATGCGTATGCTCAGTTGCACAGGTTAATCAGTCCCGAAAACATGATCGAGTTGGTTGTCGATTCATCCATGGAATGCGGACGTATGTGATCCGCATTAGTGCCCCTGCGCTCCATAACTTGAACATTCTGTGTCACCGACCTCCTTCTCACCCACTCAAGGATTTCAAACTATCAGACTATGATTCAGCAGATACGTCACATCTTATATACCGACTAAGAGACCTCGGACTCCTTGTCATAACGGGGATTTGCGTTCATTGGGGAAGATCTCTCACACCACCTCGGGATTCGGAATGCAATGCAGGAGGAATAACAGTGTCGAAGACTGCCCCTTGACGACCGTTTGTGTAATGTTGTACCCTGATTTTCTACAGCAAGGCATCGTATCAAATTCTATCTGCCCAATGGCGCAAGAAGGCTTCGGGAGCCTCGAGGACGATCAGCAAGGGGAACGGATACCTTCCGAATAGCATGCTCGCCTGGCGCAATCTCGTCGCTGGCAAGACTTCAGTCACCGGAGCAAGTGGAGATCCATATTCCAGGGAAGCAGAGCGGGTATTTTCAGGAAGTACGGTGCACATCTGCGAATCGCAAGGTGTCAGACGCATATCCGCATTAGTTTGAAGGACTTGAAAACTTGTAAAAGCCGCAACATGGTCGGTATCCACCATGAAACAAAAGACCCTGTTGACTGCGGTCATGGTGCCCCATACACGAAGACCGAGAGCTACGAGATTGACCAACGTCCTGACATATCCTGCCAGCCCAAGGCTCCAATGCTGAAAGAACGGCATAATCACTGAACATAGTGATGCGGATGTGCACATGTCCGTTTCAGGTCAACTTATAAGGAGCCACGGCGGACATAATGCGCGAGGTGCTTGAGTCCCATCACTTTTCATGGACCCCAGGGAGAAGACCAGTGGTTGTCTTGAGCGATGGTATGATGTGGCTAACTACTGTCGGCCAAAGAGACACATTCGTGATGCAGGTCAACATCTGATTTTATTTTGTGGTGCTCGTGTATATGCGTCCATCCGTTTTATTCCTGCAAAGTATTGCGAGAGCTAGATTGTATAATGTCCATTCTGCTGGCGTAGACGTGTGGCAACCAACCACAAACCCATTTGACCCATCCCAGGAGCCGGAAAACTGCGCGTAGGATAGTTAGCTTGTATCTTACGAAACCAATTCGCGTTCCACATACCATTAGATATGTGCAAATTGAATAGACTGGAAAATCGAAAACGTTAGAGAGCGATGTTGATAGGCGTACAGCCGACGTTAATCAGGCCATCTTAGAATTCTATTAGAGACAATACCGAGGTTGATAACAGGGTGCTTACTGAAATCATTATTCTCACAGCAAACCGGCATCGATGCACTGGATATCCGTTAGACAGACTTTAATCGAGGAGATGGCGACTCACCAGTTCGCACCAGATCCAGAACCCAAGAGTGTAATGGGTGTACAGGAAAGTCCGACAGGTGTGTTGAGATCTCCGAGTACCAACCCTAGGGAACCCAGGAGAGAGGATGCATGTGGGGATCCAGCAGATTCTACGGAGTTGCAACACTGGATAGGACCCGTATTGCACTGATTTAGGTTGGGTCCACCCTGTGGAGGTCCAGGCGGAGGGGGTCTCGGTCTGGGAGTCGGCGATGGCGTTGGAGAAGGGTAGGCAGTGTGTGGTGGTCGTCCCGGCGACCGAGTGGTGGGGGAGTGGTGGGTGGTATGAACAGGACCGTGTGCACGCGTTGTGTGCGGTTTATGCGGCTTGTGAGTCGTTTGAGGGTTGTCGCAAGGGCGAGCAGAAACCATATATAATGGAACCAACGCGATGAAGAGGTACAGACGGAGGAGCATGGCCAAGAACAGAGAACGTCCAGCAGATGATTAGAAGAACTGTAGGTTAGAGAGAACGTCGAGATGGAGAAAAAAGAGATTCAGACATGGGGTTCAACGGGTGCTTTATACTTGACCTAAAGTGGCCCGTGCGTGCATTTTGACGTTACTTTTTGCATAGATTGACACAAACATAGCTGAGAAAGCGACGTTCTCGTGTGACAGGGTACACACCCAAGTTGGCTCGTCGCTGCGCCCAGTAGTTCCACGTACACCGGAGAAGATGCTAAGCGGAGTCCGACTGGCGGTCTTCAATGCAGGACCTAAGAATAAATCATCTAGGAGAGGTTGCAAACCAGATTATATCCGGTAATAGAGTTGCCACTTTTGGGTGTAGAGTGAAGGAAATGAAACACACGATGGTGAGCTGGTATCTTATCCGTGAGTCCAACGCGGGTGTTGGCATGGTATCTGGTCAAGCAAGATCAGGCTCTGCAACAGCGAGGCGGTCAGAGTTGAAAATGTGCTTCGGATCCTCGGTTGCCCAACCCTCAAATAGCCGAACGCCACAACGACGAGTTCTTTCCAGATTAGGAATACCAAGTTCAAGATGTCGAAATGCTGCGAGTCTTATCCATACTGATGAGCGGGTACAAACCCAGGAGACGAAGGATATCGCAAAAGAGAAGAGTATACAGAGTCTTCAACAAAGTCCACCGATTGTAAGATGACGTGCCCCCGATTTGGCTCGGGTGTTCAGACGTGTCGGAGGTTGGGGATCGAACCCGCTCGAGCTTCTTTTATCCAAGGTAGAATCAGAAGAGGCCTCAGAAGCATTTCGGGGGTTCAAGTTTCATTCAAGCCTATAAAGGTCGACCGCCGACGCAGCGAAAAACGCCAACACTACTCTTTCCCCAACTACCAGCTACACACGCCAGACGGCACCCCAACACTATACACCTACCTCAGATTAACGATGTTCCGACTTCTCATCGTACTTGCCATCCTCTCTCTTTCAGCATCAGCATTTCCCATGCCGAGATTCTCGGAAACACAATGCAACACAGGTCCTACCCACTGTTGCAATAATATCTCAAGCGCAGGAGACCCATCGAACAAATCGCTCGTTGGCCTGTTGTCAGCATGGTACGACATCGACCCAGAGACACCGATTGGCCTATCTTGCGACCCAATCAATGCCGATGGTATTGGAAGCGGAGCAAACTGGTACGCAGACATTCACAGATAACCCCGCCAATTGCTTGCTGAACACGGGATTGCTAGCCAAAGTCAGCCTGTATGTTGTCAAAATAAACATGATTTCGGTGGAGGTAAGTACACAGAGTTATTTTTCCCGCTTTCCCGGTTTGAGATGCACTTCTGTAGGGAGCATTATCGGGATCGATTGCTCGCCTGTTAGCGCACCTCTTTAAGCATCAACATCGCATGAATCCTCACATCGCTATGCTTACGTGAGTTTTCATATTCTTCATTGCCTCGCGAAAGACTCACCGGGTTGAAGGTCACATTGCTATGGACATTTCTACTACGTTAGGGGAGCTGTGGGTCGAGCGGATAGTTGGAATAATTTTCGCTGCGAGGATCTCGCGAATGGGATGTAGTGTGTGTGAGGAGTGCCAGTAATACTTTGATAGTACTATCCCGGGTCAATGTTAAAGAGATGTGCAATGGCTTACTGTGAGAGTGTCAGACTACTGAGTTGAATGCGAACACTACCAACGAGATCTCCCAAAAAGAGGATCAATTCTGGCGCATAGTTTCATTGCTTTCCCAGATTGGAATCAACATCCATAGGATCGTCAGGAGCAACCTCTATAGCCTTCCCTTTACCTTTCGGCTTTGCTCGACTTCCACGGCCCCGCTTCGACACCTGGGATCCTCTCGCAGTCTGTCCGATAGCAAAAAGAGCTGAACTACCATCTAGCTGCTCAGCGGTAAGAGATTCTTTCTGCTGCTTGGATGCATCGCCCAACGCTACAGGATCTAAGGGTTTGACCTCGACTTCTTTGAATCTGATTCGGTGTTCTGTGATGGCAACATGCGATAACGGTGGCTTTGTATTGCGATTATGATGTTCATCTGTGGGGTGTCAGAGCATAATTCACACTCTCAACATATTTGAAACACCTCTGGATTCAGTGAATAGGATCTCCGTGCCAAGTAGGTTTTGGTGTTGGCCCTTGAATATTGAACCTGAAAGTTGGAGATACGGCGTCGGTGTATCAAGTCCCTATATAGATCATGATTGCCCAATTTATAAAGATATATTCCATAACTCACTATCAGTCGATACGATGATGTACTTGGAACCAAGGTTGGTTCCACCTGTCCGAGGTCCAGAGTGACATAGACCACCTCTTCGTCGACCTCGCCGTTTTCGAGGTGTTCATATTCTTCCTCCTGCCCAAACGCTTCAACCTGAGAAAACCCCGGGAATAGGGACTGTCGGGACATTTTGAGTGATAGGCTCAACGCCAAGTGGGATCAACCACATAGGATACAGTACAATGCAGAACTTGAACGGAATCCAAGCTCGGCGCCAATGGCGCGTTGTTTGGTTCCAAAGCTGTTGCCAAACAAACGCCTTCCTATTTTGGGGCGCTACTCATCCTCTTGAAATTCCCACCTCGCAAACGTCATTCGAGAATTTCGAGTCCATCTTGTTAAAAGGCCTCATTCCGAGGGCCCATGTCCTTCTTTCCTACACGACCTCTCCTCTCACATAAACTTCCACCTTCCACAAAAGCCTGGCTAGCACGTCAATTCAAGGATCCCCTCGTCCGTGAACGTCTCTCCCATCCGGCTCAATACCGCGCCCGCTCCGCATTCAAACTTCTCGAACTAGACGAGAAATGGAAATTTCTGAATCATGACGATGTAGACTCAGTGGTCGATCTAGGTGCTGCTCCAGGAGGATGGAGTCAAGTTGTCGCTGGCAAACTCGGGTGGACAATCGAGGACGTGGTCGGGTCGAGGAAGTTATCAGAATTGAGGGCGAAGAAAAGATTAAAGACCTTTGAGAAGAAGAAGAAACATGCTGAAGGGCATTGGGGTGACGCAGCAGAGGAGGAACCCGAGGCCGGATTTGGGTTGAAAGCGGAGCAGAAGACGGCAGAGTACGGATCTTGGAGTTCCCCTTCCCCGTCATCACCAGATCCTATTTACGAGCTCGGTTTCGGTGGAGAGGAGGAAGAGTCTCAAAGACCGTCTGGCCGTGGAACAATTATTGCTGTGGACTTGCTACCGATATACCCTATCCCTGGTGTCAAGACCCTCCAAATGAACTTTCTCTCGGAAGAGGCAAATGATTATATCAGTGCATTGCTATCACCGAGGCCGGGGGTGGAGGGGAAAGCCGACGTTATCCTCTGTGATATGGCAGCCAATTTCACTGGGAATCGAGTCCGTGACGTAGAGGCAAGCCTGGATATATGCCATGCAGTATTCAACTTCACCCATCGGAGATTACGCTTGGCCGAGGAGGTCGGGAGAAGGAGGGGAGGAGTCCTTCTGTAAGGAAATCCACATTCATGCAATTATTTTTCTGATCCAGTCCACAGCCTTAAACACTTCGCGCATCCTTTGACACAGCAGTTCAGGAACAAATACCTTGAGCCCAACTTCAACACAGTCCAATTCATAAAACCTAGCTCAAGCCGCAGTGAGTCTAGTGAGGGGTACTGGTTATGTATGGGTTGGAATCCAAAACAAGACCCGTCGGAGGACACACTGCCAGCCATACCACTTCACTCCTCAAAAATCACTCAGTGATTACATCGGGATAATAAGAATGATGATCATAGCATAGGGTACAGGGCTATAGTCGGTAAGAGACACGCTCTCATGAATACAAATCGAGTCAATCTGATATAGACTGTCAAGTGTGATGGAGGTCGTAACCAGCCATCATTTCCATCCTTGTAATTCCATCGCTGGTAGTGGTGTGAGGTTGCAAACCCATTGCCGTGAACGGCGGGTTGAGGGAGGGAGGGGAGGAATGACGTCGGGAGCTGCCCTCTTAGGCACCGAAACCGTAGAGAGTGCGGCCGGAGCGCTTGAGGGCGTAGACAACATCGAGGGCTGTCACGGTTTTCCTGGGGTATGATAAGCATCACAATATATGCGTGTTGAAACTCAGAGTGGCCTCACCTCTTGGCGTGCTCAGTGTATGTGACCTGCGTTACACAAAAGTTAGCTTCTCGCTCCCGAGCATATATGTGGCGTGAGACCCACCGAGTCACGGATGACCTGCGAGCAATGGCAGGAACATCGTCAGAATGGGGCGGCGCAACAGAATAGAAGGAATGTCTTACATTCTCGAGGAAGATCTTCAAGACACCACGAGTTTCTTCGTAGATGAGACCAGAGATACGCTTGACACCGCCACGACGAGCAAGACGACGGATGGCCTATCATGATTCACATCCGCAACAAAGGGTGCGTAGGGAGGGGGAAGTGGGTTGAGGAGCGGAGTCAGAGATAAGACGAGACAGTGCTTACTGGCTTGGTGATACCCTGGATGTTGTCACGGAGAATCTTACGGTGACGCTTGGCACCACCCCTGAGCAAGGACGATGAGCGTTGCCCCCGACCCACAACTGATCCAATGGCGCACTGGCCAATACTCACTTTCCGAGACCCTTTCCACCCTTGCCNNG
>JANAWD010000436.1:0-22610 GCA_027627245.1 Meripilus lineatus | reverse complement strand
TNAGAATGAACCAGACAACNCGAAAGACGANNNNACAAAGTTGAGAGATTGGGATGTGTAGAGGGGTTGTGGAAGGTGTGATGGTGGTTGAAAGACAAGAGATGGAAGCGACGACACCGCGCGAAACTGCGTCAACATGAACGCGTTGCACGTGATTTTGCCCCAAAATGGGGTATGGGCGTCTGTGTATTAGGCTGTGGCGGATACTGGTGGTCTGGCTCAGCTCCCTGCATCAGGCGATTTGGCCTCTCCTTCAGACGTTCATCATATACGTTCATTTTCGAGTCACTTTTCAGTAGGTATCCCGGTATCTGAGCAGTATCTCATCTCAAGAAAGTTGACTGATTTTTTATTCGATGAATATCGCAGGTTAGACCTCAAGCAGTGCGCTCCAATAACTCCGTAACCCTCCGCACTGCGCATCCTATCCCAGGTTCCCCAAAGTCCTGAATAACACCCTGTCAGGAGGGACCATCATGAGCACTTCAATCCCCATTATCCAATCAAGACCCGTAGTTCCTCTCATCCAGACATCCTGTACCACTTGTAACACCTCCGTTGAATTCCCCGTGCCTTCACCAGCTCCACGACAGGGCGCACTCCTCCAAATCCGATGCTTCCAATGTCTCAGTGTGTTCACGCATGCGTTCTATCCTTCGCAAATAGTGGGAACCCAAACGCAATCACTTCACGCGAGAACCAGTTCAAATAACGACACGACTGGCAAGAGAGGTGGAAGGAAGATTGGCACCGATGAGAGACCTCTGGAGACTGGATATTATGATTTGCTTGGTGTGCCTGTGGATGCTACCACAGATGATATCAAGAAGGCTTATCGTCAGTATGCTCTACTTTCACCCTGTACCCTTGATCAACTCTTTCCAGGTCGTTTGGCAATCAAGTTCCACCCAGATAAGAATCGGGACGATCCTCATGCCGAAGAACGGTTCAAGGATATCGCCATTGCCTACCAGACACTTTCAGATCCAGCTCTACGGAAGAAGTACAACGAGTTTGGTTCCAAGGAGACTGCGCCCGATGGCGGATTCGTCGACCCCGAGGAGGTGTTTGGCGCAATCTTCGGAGGAGAGAAATTCGTGCCTTTCATTGGTCATATCAGCTTGGCCAAGGATATGAAAGCCGCATTGCAAGAGGCAGACGAGTTGGAAGCGAATGCGAACGACAGGAAAATTCTACGTGATGCCAAGGGTAGGGAGATCATCAGCCCTGAAGAGAAAGCTCGGCGAGAGGAGAAACAAAGAAAAGCATCAGCGGAGGTAACCAAGCCCTCCGTGCATCATTGTGGTGATTTACTTACTTGGTCTTGACGATAGAAATCGGCTGCTCGCGCAGAACGAGTACAGAAACTTGTCGAACATCTCGAACGCAAACTCGGCATTTTTGCAGAGTCAGCCAGCAGTTCCAATGATTCGCAAGTCATGTCAAGCTTCCGTCAGATATGCCAAATTGACGCCGAGTCGGTGACATTCTGAATGGTCACATCTTTCGTTCGACTGATTGTGTCTACTGTGTAGGGATCTCAAACGAGAATCATATGGTGTCGAACTACTCCATGCCATCGGTTTCGTGTACGTCTCGAAGGCAAAACATCACCTCGCCACAAGCCACACATTTATGGGCGTTGGCGGCTGGCTGCACAATGTCCAGGGCAAATACCATGTGTTCAGCGAAACGTAATGTTTCCCTCCGCGATGTATCTTTTGGTTTATTAATCTCCTCGCAGCGTGTCGACGCTTCGTGCGGCCATTGAGCTCAAGACCGTGTTCGAGCAGATCCAGGCTGCAGAGAAGGCAGGAAACTTAACACCGGAAGAGAAGCGACGGCTGGAGGAGCAGGCTGCCGAGAAAGGTCTACAAGCCCTTTTCAAGGTTTGATCTCCCCTTTCATTCCTCGATGGTCGATGATAACAACATGGATTATACAGGGCACCAAATTGGAGATTGAGTCCGTACTTCGGGAGACATGCGACCGTGTTTTGGAAGACCCTGCCATCCCTCGAAGCAAAGCTACACTTCGTGCCGTCGCTCTTCAAATCATGGGAGAGGCTTTCATGGCAGTCAAGAAGGAAAACGAAGAGAACGCAACTGAGAACGAATACGTCAAGATCGAGACCAATAACAGCCGACAGAGGGAGGCTGCTGGGAATGCTGCATAATCATGACCCATTTACAATCCCGAGGACTAGCACAAGTTCCTCATTGATGAACTCGATGAACACCGCTCCACATCTTGTAGCCATACCTCATGACGATTTTAATTTTGTTGAAACCTATCTTATATATTCGTGGTATATACCTCTTGGGTCTCACATGCACAGATCAAAATCGGACTGCACAACAGACTCGATTAACTGAATAGAATATTTCAACATCTAGGATTAAAACCCCCATTTCACCAACGTCAAAAGTGCAAAGGTATCTAAGCTGCCTCCTTCGATTCTGTGGCCACGACCACAGGCTCCTGCTGCGCAACAGCTGCTGGGTCTGTAACACCATCGACTACAGGAGCTGAGGGCTTTGCTGCATTCTTCCCTTTCCCCGGCGGGGGAGGGTGGTAGACCTTCTCCTACATTGACTCATTAGTGAGGTTTCTCAGAACTCAGCACGGAATGGATGACTAACCTTCTTTTTCTTCTTCTCAGGCTTTGCGTTGGGATCTGGGTAGGCCAACTTCTCAACTGTCTGCCACTCTGTATTCTCTTGGAACGACTTCTGGATAGGGTCCAATAACTTGACAATCGCATCTGCCACAGCGGTTTTGAGATCCTTTGGATGTAGCTTCTTCTCCTTGAAATCCTCCTCGATCTCCGCATATTCCTTGTAATGCAATGACCCCCCAAACTCCTCTTTCCGAACGATGGAAAACACGGCATCCTCTGGGGCACCCTCTGAAACAAAGGGAGTCTGATCACCAATCGCACCTTCACCTTCCTCTGTGTCGGATCCCGTTTGACCCTTTATACGCTCCAGACGAAGTTGACTGATAGGAATGATCACAGCTTTGACGAAAGCTAGCAAGCCATTGTCTTCCACATTTCCCTCTTCACAGAAAGCACTTTTGATTTTCTTCCGTACTGCTGCTGGTGTATCGAGGAAATCAATTTTTGAGTTGGGATCGGAGGAGGACATTTTTCCGCCGCTGAGACCTGGGACCATTGGGTTCATCAAATGCGCTCGTTTTGCGTAGCCCAGACGAGGAAGGTAGAGTTCGGCGAAAGTGAAGATTTTACGCTATCTGGGTCGTTAATATATGTATCAAAGAGGGATACGAACGGGTTCCGGCCCACCTGATCTGCTCCTCCGAACTGGAAATCGCATCCGAGGTACTGTTCATCCAGAGCTTGTAGCCCGGGGTAGAGTAACCCACTCAACAGGGGACTCTCCACCTGCTTCACAACTTCTGCTCCGGCCTTTTTCGCATCGTGCTCAGTCACGATGGCAGATAATCGGTAATTATCGAGGTTGTATTCTTTTGTGAGTTGGTAAGATGAACCTTCTACGAAACGTAGTTTCGATGTGGGGATGCCTAGAGAGTGGAAGACGGCAAGTAGTACGGATTGGTAGTACTTGGTCCGGTGTGCGACGAGTTCCAGCGGGGCTTTTAGGTTGTCCAGGAATGCGTGGACATCTTATACGGACAGAAATCAATGACCCTCCTCACGTGTGTAGCACAAGAAAACTCACCAGCAAGCAGAATTGTGACTTCTACACCCGCTCTTAAGAAGTCGGCAATCTTCGTAAGAGGGACGAAGTAACCGATGTGTGCTATTGACAAGGCTTTAAATGAGGACTTTGGTAAAGTGTGACATGATACCCACGTCGTCCTGTAGGCGCAGTTCCTATAATACGATATATTACTATCGCATATCATCAGGAGATACAGGGTCACCTACCCCAGTAACATTTTGGTGCCTTCCCTTCCGCAAGAATAGCCTTTATGCTATCAGCTCCAAGAACCTCTTGTAGTCGTCGGGTGATCAGCTCGTACTTCGCATCGGCATCTGAAGCCATATTTCGGAGCAGAATTGAAGGATGTTACAGTTGTGAGAGGTTAGTGTTATGAAGCAAGGTAGGTTTGGAGGACTTGGAAAACGAGAAGAATGGTTGGCCAATGACTCGGACTCCCATTCGATCGATCTCACAGATCTATTCTCGGCAATACCCGTACATTCAAGATCTTATCTTATCTTCACAGTGCGGTTTACATGCGCAAGGTCTGCAACTCGGTCCAACAATGACCACAGTGAAACTGGTGCTTTGTCCTAAATGCCGCTGCATGCCCAGAATTGAATATATCCTGACACGGGACAATGCGAAATACGAAATGGTATATTGAATATATCACGAACAACCTGATGAATTCAAAGGCGCGAATGTCACGGGGAGTAAACCGAGCGAGGATCCAAGTTCCTGGGGTCGAACAGGAGGGAATCTAGGTCAACAGCGGTCAACTACAAGTCAGGCGTTCACATCTGGATGAACGGGAAAGAGATGGAGTGAGCAGAGAAGTGGTGGGTGAGGGAAATTCCATTTAGAGGTTCGCCCTATCGAGAGGAGATGGGCCACATAATTCTGATTGATGTCGGCTTATTATTCGTATGAGTTCATGAGGAGAGTATTGCCAACACAAGGGATGAGATAGAACGGCGGATGAAAGAGAGGCAGGCCCGATGAGCGATTGCCCAATTGCCCTCTTGAAACTTTGGTTCGACATCTTCGCCTTGGATGATTTGCGGGCCGGTCCCAGTAACCTCTGATAAATAGATCTGATACTTGGGTCGAGAGCGGCGCTGTGTTCCACACGCCCGGACCCGAGCCCAGTTCTAGAGAGTCGAGATTAGAATCCTGAGTGTTACATGAGCGATGCTTGAAAGCATCGAAAATTGAGGAAACTTGAATTCGTCGATGTAAAACAGCAACGTGGTTTGTCCGAACAAGGGCAGCCCCGATGGGGAGGAGAGCAGCAAAGAGGGTGGTCAAACAGTGGACTCGGATGTAGAGCTTGTTGTGTTTGTTTGAATAAAAGGCTTCAGGATCCAAAGAACAGATACAGAGAGGAACTTGAAATGTTATGCCACGAATAATGTGCGAGAAACATGAGCAGGCGAATAGTAGCTCGAAGGCATGTTGTCCGAGTCGCTCGGATGGGTGAATGACGAACGCCGATGACCGACTCATCCACGCGAGGGGACGGAAATACCGGACCTGCGGAAGACCGGACGGCGGGTTTCAATTGCTGGTGTTGGCAAGTACCCGAACCTGGGCTCGGGAATCTTAGACCCGGTCCTGGCCTCTTTTAGGTCAGGACCAAGCCCTGGATTGAGCAATATTTCTGTCGTTTGTGTGGTCAAATGCAGAGTCCATCAGTATATGAACACCGACAAAGGAGAATATTTCACTTTGCCTCGGAGAAATTCATGGCACACGCCGACGTTGAGCACGTAACAACACGATACGATTGAGCAGATGGGAGAGCGTGTGAGAGAGTGATCTGGGCGTGGCACTGTGATGGCGGGTGGGCGTGCCAGGTCATGCATCATGAATTGACGACGTGTCAGTAGACGCCCACAGCTTTCGTTTTCTACAAGTACCTCTCATCTCCCTCGCCGCTCTCTGGTCATCTCTCCAGCCATGAGCGGGTGTAAGTCCTCGTTTTCTTGCTTTCCTATACCTCAGAGATACTAAATCTTGCCTTGCGTAGTCCGGTTTTTGAATCTCGTCCGTCCGTTCCTTCCAATACTTCCTGAAGTCTCTTCTCCAGACAGAAAGGTACGTATGACTGTCTCGTCATACACCTCACAGATCCTGGACCACAGTTCATAAACAGGTTCCCTTCAACCAAAAAGTACTATGGACCGCTGTTACACTTCTTATATTCTTGGTTTGCTCCCAAGTACCCCTCTACGGCATCATGTCGTCTGACTCGTCAGACCCTCTATACTGGATGCGTGTCATTCTTGCTTCAAATCGAGGTACCCTGATGGAACTTGGTATCACACCCATCGTCACGAGTGGAATGATCATGCAGTTACTTGCCGGTGCAAATCTCATCGAGGTCGACTTTTCGCTCAAGGAGGATCGTGCCCTGTTTAGTGGTGCTCAGAAACGTACGAACCCGGTGTCTTTCCTCAACGTCACAACCTAACAACCATTCTACCCACAGTCTTTGCATTGATCATTTCCCTCGGACAGGCAACCGTCTACGTCCTCACAGGTCTCTACGGTCAACCACGCGAACTCGGCGCCGGTGTCTGCCTTTTGCTCATCATCCAGCTTATTTCCGCGTCTCTCATTGTCATCCTTCTCGACGAGCTCCTTCAAAAGGGTTATGGGCTTGGTTCAGGTATCTCACTTTTCATTGCCACCAACATCTGCGAGTCCATCGTATGGAAGGCATTCTCCCCCACAACTGTCAACACCGGCCGTGGCCCCGAGTTCGAGGGTGCCGTCATTTCCCTCTTCCATCTTCTCTTTACATGGAACGACAAGGGACGCGCTCTTCGCGAGGCTTTCTGGCGTGAACGACTTCCCAACATCATGAACCTCATCGCCACCGTCGTCGTCTTCGCTGTCGTCATCTACCTTCAGGGGTTCCGTATCGAGATCCCCGTCAAGTCAAACAGGTTCCGTGGCCAACGTGGATCGTACCCAGTCAAGTTGTTCTACACCTCAAACATGCCAATTATGCTGCAATCAGCTCTTACATCCAACATCTTCATCGTCTCTCAAATGCTCTCGACTAGATTCCCCAGCAATATCTTTGTCCGCCTCCTTGGTGTCTGGGAGGTATGTTCAGTTTCCGTATTGATTTGACATGTTACTGATTATCTCATTATGACAGCCTCTGGAAGACTCTCCTCAGCTTTCTGCTGTCTCCGGCATCGCCTACTACATGTCTCCTCCCCACAACATGAAGGCCGTCCTTCTTGACCCTATCCACGCGATAATATACATCGCATTCATCGTCTCTGCTTGTGCCATCTTCTCCAAGACATGGATTGAGGTTTCAGGAAGCGGTCCCCGTGATATCGCGAAACAGCTCAAGGATCAACAAATGGTATGTTTCGCTATCTCATTTACGTTCTTATCGAATCTCACCAAATGGTATAGGTCATGGCTGGTCACCGTGAGGGATCGATGTACAAGGAGCTCAAGCGTGTTGTCCCAACGGCTGCTGCTCTCGGCGGTGCTATCCTCGGTCTCCTTTCCGTTGCTGCAGATCTTATGGGTGCCATCGGAAGTGGTACTGGTATCCTCATGGCCGTCACTATCATCTACAGCTGTGAGTACCCACATTTCTGCCATCTCTTCGCTGCTAACCATAAGTCATCCGCATTAGACTTCGAAATTGGCATGCGGGTAAGTGTCTTTTATCTCCGAAATCTGAAACAATTTTGGTTAACCCATGTCTTCTGTAGGAATCTGGCGGCCCGGAGATGGCTGCTCTCGGAGATTTCATCGGTTAAATGTATTCCTCGTACAACGATGCATGATGTTCGGCGCTGTGCACATTGGCATTTACTGCCCGTCAGCACACACTTGTTTGTTGTCCTCGTTTCATCTACTCGTCGAATAGTAGTATTACAGGGGAGGTTTAAATGACTTATTGACTTGGCTGGTATATATCCTTCATGATAATGCAATGAGATGATCTCTGGGATATCGTCCTGAGGTTTGAAAGTATCGTACTGTTTGATCAAGTATCTTATTGCTTACAGTTTCAGGATAGGGAAATGGGACTTTGTTCTGTTTTGCATTCTTTGCTTTTGGTTACGAGAGTCCGAGTGCCGAAACTTGGGAGGCCAAGCTCCTTGGATTGATCTGAGAGTCGCATGGCCCCAAAAGGCAACCGAAATGGGTTGCGTTCCCTGTTGCTTCATCCCACTGCTGATCTTGCTTTCGCTCCGTTGAAACCCACTTCGACCGGGCCTCTATCACGCGATGCGTCGATTCTACTCCTGGGCAACATTTTGAGTGCTTCTCGCCCTGCTTGTGCAGACCGGATGCCTTCCTGGGGTGTTCAAGTGTCGTCGTTGGCCTGCTTCCGTCGGGGTCCTATCGCATTCGGCATTATTTTACCCCCGACTCAAACCATCGTTCTAATGGCAAAATGGAATAAGATGTCGTATCCTATGGGCGGGGTACATAAAAGAAGGAATAGGGGGGATTTCCACCGTGCCTAAACCGACCAAGACCAACATACCGAAAATCTAATATAACTGAAATGATCTATGGATAATACTACATTGCGAGTGAGTGCGAGTGAGTTATCCTGCAAATAATACAGAGTCAATCCGATTGTCGTGATGTCATCCAGTTTCCGTGTCTATAGTCCTCGAAGAAAAGAAATATTACACCTCCGTTACTGTAACGTGGTCATGTTTTTCATCACCGATCTTCTCCTTTATGGGCACCCCTTCGACCTCTTGTGACTTTTCGGACGCACTAGTAACTTCGCTCGTTGAATCGTCCTTCCGTTCGACATCGATTCGATAGAACACCAGAACGGAGATGGCTTCCACACAGATGATGGCAAGCACAAACCAAAAAGCGGCAGCGCGACCGGCATATACTGTTGGGCCTCCTGTCTTCTTTTCGACACTTGTTTCGATAGAGCTTACTGCTGCCAACCCGACGGCGGAACCAAGCTGCAATGCTCCGTTGAATATTGCACCGACTGTGCCTGCCATGGAGGATGGGCTTGTGCGGAAGATCGCGATGCTATTTCATCAGGTAAATCGATCGGAAGAATTCCGAAGACGGAAGGGAAGTACGTACTTCGTGTGTGTGTACGCCAACATGCATCCCGTGGTTCCCAAGATAAAAGCAGGCAGGACAAATGGGAAGTAACGGTCTGGCGAGTCTGCAAAATGGAGGAGGATCGTTGCGGTAATGTTCAGACCTTGAGCGAAGAGTAGAATCCACTTCGGACTGAATTTGCGAGACAGAGATCCCGTGAAGCTAGTGGCAAAGGCAAGTATTCCAAGAGGAAACCTATAGTCCAATTCGAACCAAGAATCGGGTCAGGGGTCGAATCATGGCTTGATAATAGGAACAACGGGGAAACTCACATCCGTAATGCAGTTGCGATTACAGACCAATGATAAACATTTTGCCAGAGCGTTGTGAACACAGTGAAGATCGTCGTCCACCAGAAATAGGGAAGAAGCGCGACCCCAAACAGGACGGCAAAGTTCGGCAGAAACCACGTTCGCGGGGGGCTGAAGAAAGCGGAAATGAGTGGATCGAAATTCGGGGAGCTCAGTAAGGATACGCACACTGCTGCAACGGCGGCAGGAATCCTCGTTTCATAGTAAAAGAATGCAGCTACCATGGCAATTGAAATAACGAGAGGCGCAAGAACAGTCGCAGATCCCCATCCAGAAGTTGAACCGGAGGTCACAGCAAAAATGAAGAGAATCAGGGCAACTGGGGGTAACAAATGTCGTTCATCAGGCTGTCCTCACTTCTTGGCAATGGCGTACCTGTTAAGATTGATACCCCAACGAGGTCGAGACTTTTCCATTTGGCACCTTGGCTTGCGTGCGCTTCCTCGGCTTTCACCACGTTCGGGATGAGTACCACGCAGATCGCCGCTATTGGGATTGCCACGAGTGCAACAAACCAAAAAACCCATGACCAATTCGCAAATTGAATAAAAATAGCACCGATGAGCAGACCAGTAACTGAAGCGTTTTTACGGTCCGGAATAAGCTTCATATAGGAGTACAACATCGAGTACTCACCATTGCCTATTGCCCCACAACCACCAAACACGCCTATCGCACGGGCTTGCTCGGCGGGCTCAGGAAAAAGATTCACGAGGAGGGTGAGTGCAGACGGGATGGTCAAGGAAGCGGCTGGAACGTAAGGTGAGAAAAGCTCGCTCAGGCGAAACAACATGTACGTACCAATACCACTCAATGCCCGGAGAACGATAAGGGCGATTTTGTCGGTGACAAATCCAGCACCGATAGAAAAGATGCCGAGAAGTGCGGCACCGGCTATGAAAGCAAATTCTGCAATGAGGGGATGGGATGTGAGCAATAGCCCAACAACGTCAAAGGCCTTGAAGTGTAAAGGCGGGTGGTACGTACTCGGGTTGTAGATGTCACTGATTTTTCCGCTCTGTCGTCATGGGTATCGTATGAGGTCTACAAAAAACGACAAATGCAAACTCACAATCAACAAGAACGACGCAAACGTCAGCTGAAATGCGCTGATAATCCATGTTGATTCACTTTCAGTCATGTCGAGGTCGAAGACAAGAGAAGGAATGGCAGAAAATAGCGCAGAGTTATTGAATGCATCCAAAAATTGCGCTAGGCAGAAAATTACAAGTAAGACATAACGTCGTAAGGGTGAGTATCGCTGAACCACTCTGCCGTTGACAAGTGTTGGAGCAGGGGACAGATGCACGCCGTTCGAAGGAGGAGACACCATAGGGAACGAGTTCGAAGTGTGTACAGTTCCCTGTGGGGTTGATCCTAGAACGGGGAGGGGGCGAACGGGAAACAAGGTGCGAGGCTGGCTTCAAAATTTATACGCCCATTCGCAAAGTGCTATATGCGGAGAAGCAGAAATTTGTACGCAAGAAGATGTGTCATCTCGCCAGCAGGGTTCGAGTCATGTCGAAACCGCTAGAAGATGGCATGGCATCGCCCACATTGCCGGAGAAGTCATGACAAAGCAGAAGTAGAATCTTCTCAAAGTTCAAACTGAAGCGAAGCGCACTGGGGTCGATAAACTGAAGCTGCTGTTTCGACTAGAATGGAGTCGAATAGATACCTGGAGAACATGCCATGGCTTCTGAGGGCACCTACGCCTGTGAAAGGTCGACGACATGTATGAAAGTAAACCAAGATTATCATGGATGAAACCATTCTCCGTACCTATGATACGAAGTCGACTTCACCGATCAGACACATCGTCTTGAAATTCGGGTTTATTCGAGCCACCTGCTCTCCATTCCGGATCACGCTCACGGCGACCACGCCTTCGAGTTCCGTAGTTCCCTGCAAGATTGAAAGGCCAAAGTAGGTCATATGTGTCGACGAAAAGGTGTCAGCGTCGCTCAAATATCGGAATTATCGAAAGTGCATTCACATACAGGTGGAGTCGTTGTAGTATTGGTTGCAGAAGGCTGGCTCTGGTCCCCATTCGGGACCGAGATGTCTTCGTTACCTGAGCGTGCCTCGCACTCTGTGAAACTGAAAAGTCAATCCAGGCCTCATAAAGACGGCGTGGAAGCTGCTCGAATTTCGGAAGCAGAACAAGGGCACACACGTACGGGCGTGGGGCACTACAGTTCAGGTCTATTTGTGGTACTAGTTTCAAAACGCCGATTCCGCACCCGAGTCGGGATGGATGGGTAGATAGATGGCCATTATTTGTAACCTGAGTGCGCCCTGAATTCTCAGTAAGACTGAAATTCTAAACCAGGTCCCATACAATGGAAGAAGAAGTCATTTGGATTTCGGGATTGGCAAAGAGCACGTATCGTTCCTGAGCCCACGACCGTTGGTTGGATGTGTTTTAATGGGCCAAATACCGATACGCCCCGAGTCGGATGTATCCATGGAGGGATTATGCATGCTTGGGTCTTTATAACCTGAATCGGGGTGTGCCTTCGTGGTGGTATCAACAGCCTGAGGCATACATCCGGCTGATGAAAATTTCGCTGTCCCAGGAGAACTCGAATGACGAATCTGAAAAAAAAAACACTGGGGAGAATATTTTACCCTTCGACGGTATCGGAAGAGGAGGACTTGCGTTGACCAGCCCATCGAATGGCAATCACCGACTGATTCACAGAGAGAAAAGGGTCGAAAAGGTGAGTAACAGGTGTGTGGATAAGCGCCCAAACGTTCGGCGTAACATCTCTCTCGGACAGTGGGCACAACATGCCATTCATCGCCATGTGCTTACTTCCATCTCATGCGAATACATGAGTTTTGATTCCATAATACCCGTGAGCATCTATGAGTTTGTATTTCCAAGGAAGACACTGTCATTACAAGTACCCAAATGTCCGAGTCCTCAAAATTTGAACAAGAGACACCGCATTTAAACACCAAAAACCTCACTGGACATCAGCAGAAATCGACACTCAACTAAATAACGAACTTTCCGACAAACACAGAGCCAACCTGAGTGTAGCAGATCTACAATAAAACAGACTTTACACATCTGTCACAAGGAGTCCGGCCTCCTTCACTGTCTTCTCTCTGATGGTAATCTCTTCCACCTCATGCAACTTTCCAGATGCAGCACTAGCCCCATCGATAGAGTCGATCTTTCGCTTGGCATCGACTCGATAGAACACCAGAAGGGATACGGCCTCGACACAAACAATAGCAAGTACGAACCAAAGGGCGGCTGCGCGACCGGTATAGAGGGTGGGGCCTCCTGTCTTCTCTTCGACACTTGTTTTGATAGAGTTGAATGCAGCCACGCCAACAGCAGATCCAAGCTGCGATGCTCCATGTATGATTGCCCCAATTGTGCCCCTCATGTAGGGCGGGCTTGTTCGGAAGATCGCGATACTGTTCCGTCAGGTGCAATCGATCAGACGAGAGGTGATGATGGAAGTGAGGTTCGTACTTCACATGGATAAACGTCATCGTACAACCTGTAGTCCCCAAGATAAAAGCAGGAAGGACGAACGGGAAGTAACGGTCTGGAGAGTTTGCGAAATGAAGGAGGATCGTTGCGACGATGGTCAATCCTAGGGCAAAAAGTAGAATCCATTTGGTGTTGATCTTGCGAGACGGCGCTCCCGTGAAACTAGCTAGGAATGCAGCTACCACGACCGGAAGCCTAAAGAGAAAAGACGTGAACAAGACACGAAGCCGCAGGTCAATGTGGGGCAGAGGACACCTTACATATGTAGGGCAGTCGCAATAGTAGACCAATGGTAGACACTCTGCCAGAGCGTTGTAAACATGACAGACTTCACCGTTAACCAAAAGTCGGGGAAAAGTGCAATGCCGAATAGAACAGCAAAGTTCGGCAAAAACCACGTTTGCGGAGGACTGAAAAGAGTGTCAACAAGGGTGCAAACATTCGGGATGCTACTAAAGGGAGCCTACACCACTGCAAGTGCGGCGGGGATTCTCGCTTCATAGTAGAGGAATCCAACTACCATGGTGAACGAGAGGAGAAGGGGAGCAAGGAAGATTGCAGATCCCCATCCGAAAGTTGGCCCCGAGGTCACAGCAAAAATGAACATAATCACAGCAACTAGGGTCATGACGTCACACATAGGCAACGTCGCTTACAATTGACTACTTTAACGTACCTGTTAGAACGGACACGCCAAAGGGGTCAAGACTTCTCCATGAACTTTCCCGTTGAGGTACACCGCCTTCCTCAGCTTTTGTCACGTCTAGAATGAGTAGCATGCAGATCCCCGATATGGGCAAGGCCACCGGCGCAACAGACCAGAAAATCCATGGCCAGTCCGTGAATTGAACAATGACAGCACCGACGAGGAGACCAATAGCTGGAGTGCATATGAAGGCCCTCCAATTGAACTGGTAAACAAAATGCTCACCGGTACCAATTGGCCTGGAGTTGCTGAAAATGCCAATGGCATAAGCTTGCTCTGTAGGCTCTGGGAATAGATTTAACAGGAGGGCGAGCGCAGATGGGATAATCAAGGAAGAAGCTACAATGTCATATTTGCAATAGGCGTGCGAGTTGAGAAAGAATGAGTCAGACAGAAAAGGCATACATACCGATACCACTCAATGCTCGGAGAACGAGAAAAGAGATTTTGTTGGTGACGAAGCCGGAAATGAGGGCAAAGATGCCTAGAAGAGCGACACCGGATATGAAAGCGAATTCTGCGACCACGTAAGTTAGAATTCCATCATTTCGGAGGATAGGTACAATGTACTCGGACTATAGATGTCAGTAATTCTTCCACTCTGTGATCATCAATATCAATTACCGTTTGCTGAGGCATAATGCAGCTCACAATCAATAAGAACGATGCAAACGTCAAATGATATGCACTGGTAATCCATGTGGATTCAATGGCGGTCATGTCTAGACCAGAGACGATCCGAGGAATAGCGCAAACAATTGCCGCGTTATGGATCGAATCCAGGAGTGTAGCGAAGCAGAAGAACGAGAGCAAGACAATTCGTCGCAAAAGTGAGCACCGTGGAATTTCCCTGCAATTGACGAGAGTCGAGGCGGGAGGCGCATGTATATCGTCCATAGCTGACACCATTGAAAATAAAGCCGAGTCCTCTGTGAAGACAATGTCGGGAAGGAGGAGAAGGGTCAGATGGTCAGAGCATGCGACTACTTGCAGCATTTATGCTCCAATGTCCGCAGAAACCAACCAACTTGAGGGTACCCGGGGCACGTTCGAGAGTGAATGTGTATGAAGTCAAGCAGGCTGGCTGAATCAATGAAAGAAAGCAACCCACAGCCTCAGCCATTGACCGAAGATCGATCCCCGTAAATGCCTCAGCTTCAAGCAAGACTCAATGGGTATGGTTTCAGTGCGGAAGGAAGTTGTAGGAGATATTACATCACCTTGAAAGAATATAAACAACGACGTAGTTGTACGTTGCTACGTGTTTGTATTTGAAACGAAGATGGTTATCAATACGAAGGTCCTCATAATGCACGCGCATAATATATGGTTGGGATGAAGGGATGAAGTTGGAGGCGCCGAATCTGGAGAACACAGTGCGAATGACGTAATCGATTGCAAGGAATGCCAAGGATTGATATGTTTTTCTCGACCCGAGGAGTTTCATTCGTGGCGATATCTGGACTTCCTTCGGAATCCTTCCAGAACTTGACAAGACGTACTCCCAAAGAAAAAATGCGAATTATATACAGAAGTAGAGGTCTTGTATCGACATTAAATGTCTAGTACCTGGATCCAAGCAGTACCAACTCGAACTACAAGATGGGTGAGCTGCCCCAAGAATGCGGAGCCCTGCACGGTTGTAGGACCTATCTAATCTTCTCAACACCGACTTTCACGCCTGATGACAATCTCTTCCACCTCTTGTGACTTTTCAAATGCAGTAGTGGCCCCATCAGGGGTAGGATCGATCTTCTGCTCGACATCGGCTCGATAGAACACCAGAAGCGATACGGTCCCGACACAAACGACAGCAAGCACAAACCAAATGGCGGCTGCACGACCGGTATAGAGGGTAGGACCTCCTGTCTTCTCTTCGACACTCGTTTTGGTAGAGTTGAATACGGCCACACTAACAGCATTTCATCAAACCCGCCGCCGTCGAGGGAGGATCGAATGTTTTGTTTGAAAAATGAGGAACTCAGTCGTGAAATTTATTCGTCTATATCTGTGTGAGCATCTATGCAGTTTTTCAGGCGCAGTTCTCAATGGGACACTTATACGTACTTAGCGGCCGCGTAGTAAATACTTGTATCGACTATACATTAGGAACTCAACATCTAAAATTCTACCTGGTCTCAAAACAGTATCAGGACCCCAGCATATAGGTGAGCCGTTTGAGAATATAAAGCTCGGCCCGAGTATCCCTACCCTATAAAAAAGCGAATGCTCTACACGTCCATTATCGCGACCTGGACCTGGACGTCAACACCAAGTTTTCCTCCATTGGTATTCTCTTTTACTTCTTCCAATTTTTCTGATGTAGTCACGGTACCCACCGCACTAAGAGAATCGATATCCCTCTCGACATCAACTCGATAGAATACCAAAAGGGATACGGCCTCAACGCAAACAAGAGCAAGCACAAACCAAATGGCAGCCGCACGGCCGGTATAGAATGCGGTCCCTCCAGTCTTCTCTTCGACGCTTGATTCGATAGAGTTGAATGCTGCCCTGATAACGGCAGGACCAAGCTGCAATCCTCCATTGAATATCGCACTTATGGTGCCTCTCATCGAGAATGGGCTTATGCGGAAGATCGCGATACTGTTCCATCAGGTACAATCGATCAGAAGAGCCACAAAGATGGAAGTGCCGCACGTACTTTGCATGCGTATACGTCATTATGCATCCTGTGGTACCCAAGATAAAAGCAGGAAGAATGAATGGCAAGTAATGATCTGGCGAGTTTGCAAAATGAAGGAGGATCGTTGCGACCATGGTCAGTCCTTGAGCAAAAAGGAGGATCCACTTTGCATTGATTTTCCGAGACAGCGATCCCGTGAAGCTGACCGGAAAGGCAACTATCCCAATAGGAAACCTATAAGCAAGGAAAGAGGATAAGAGACCTGGTCGTAGACTGAAGAGATTCAGAGAACAGCTCACATGTGTAAAGCGATCGCGATCGCGGACCAATGGTAGACATTTTGCCAGATTGTTACAAATACGGTAAAGTTCATCGTCAACCAGAAGTAGGGAAGAAGCGCAGCACTGAATAAGATGGCAAAATTCGGCAGGAACCACGTTTGTGGAGGACTGAAGAAGGTAGTAAGGAGGAAATGAAGATTCTGTAATCCACCGAAGTATGCCTACACTGCTGCAACCTCTGCGGGGATCCTCGTTTCATAAAAGAAAAATCCAACAACCATAGCGAGTGAGATGAGGAGGGGGGCAAGGGCAAACGCGGATCCCCATCCAGAAATCGACCCCGAAGTCACAGCAAATATGAACAGAATCATGCCAACTAGGAAAAGTGCATCACGTATTAGGAAATCCTTACTTGCGATTATTGCCCTCACAAACGCACCTGTTAAGATAGACACACCAAAGTGGTCGAATCTTCTCCATTTTTGTCGATGAGGCATACTACCTTCCTCAGCTTCCATCGTGCCTGGAATGAGAAGCATGCAGATCGCCGCCATCGGGAGGGTAACAAGCGCAACGAGCCAGAAGATCCATGGCCAATGCGCGAATTGAAGGATGAGAGCACCAACGAGTAGACCGGTGACTGTAGTGCATATGAAGGCCCTCTGATCGAAGCAATGAATTGAATACTCACAGATGCCTAGTGCCCTTGAGCCACTGAATATGCCAATGACGTGGGCTCGCTCAAGGGGATTTGGGAATAGTGTCACTAGGAGGGCGAGTGCAGACGGGATTACCAAGGAAGTAGCTATGATACAAAATGTGCGCAGGTGTGAGATAAATTGGACAGGATAGAAAAGACGTACGTACCAATGCCACATAAGGCCCGGAAGACGATGAAAGATATTTTATCGACGACGAGACCAGAACCAAGAGTGAAGATGCCCAAGAGAATGACGCCGGATATGAAAGCAAATTCTGCAAAGATACAAAAAAAATGTGAGAAGCGCGTTAATTTCGAGGCGTGGTCAGCATGCACTTGGGCTATAAATATCACAGACCCTTCCACTCTATAGGAACGACCATCAATAAAAGCTTACTTGAAAGAAATGCAACTCACAATCAGTAAGAATGATGCGAATGTCAGCTGGAACGCGCTCATAATCCAAGTGGATTCACTTTCGGTCATGTCAAGATCAGAGACAATAGAAGGAATAGCGCAAAGCAATGCAGTGTTGTAAGATGCATCCAGAAGTTGTGCAAGGCAGAAACATGCGAGCAAGATATATCGTCGCAAGGGCGAGCATCGGCGATTCATCCCGTAATTGACGAGCCGTGGAGCGGGAGATGGAGGAGCGTCGCCCACCAAAGTTACCGTATGGACTTCGCTATGGGACAGGAATCCGAATCGAGAGGGATAGACGACAGACCAGGGCGTACGACTGCTTGCAACATTTATGTTCCTATCACTGCTGAAGTGCTGGTATCTGCAGGAACTCATATAGGCTGGCCAACTCAATCATGAGAAGACAGCTCACAGCCCTCTTTCTCAACCCGTTCGCAAGCAGAAACTCGGCTCCCATGAGAGTTCCTACATGAAGCAAGGATCACTGCAAACAATGGTGTGTTGCGGGATTTTAGCGCGAAAGGGATCCGTGTTGACCTCGAGGGTGTCTTCATTTGAGGAATGATGAGGAAATTTTCGTGGAGAAAGGCGCCACTACAAGTCTGTGCGCGCGTCTGGATTCATTAAAAATACGAATAAGCAGTCAACACGAACTTGAAGACCTCTATGGCAGTGGTTGAGGCGAAGCTGAACTTGAAGTTGGTGGCAGAAGTTGCGATCTAAATTTGGATGATCACGTAAATAATATACGTAAGCGCCATTGTCGGGGGTGATGGCGTGTCACCGACTCGCGGAAACTTGTGCACAGTTCACCACCTCGCTCACTGTTCTCTCCTTTCGTTTCCAGCCCACTTTGACGACGCTCACATGGCGCCAGACAACTCCACTGAGCAAAACTTCCGCGCAAATTTATCACAATTTCGCTGGGCACGAGGCAATAACGATGATTCCCAACCACAAGATTCACAAGGGTCAGGGAACAATCCATTTTCGCGGTTTTACAACGCAGTAGGAGGGGGTTATATACCACTACGTAGTAGTGAACGATCAAACGAAGATGAAGCATACTTTGCGCTATCAAGATGGGAGAGGTGCGGTCGTTATCTTGTTCCATTTATTCCAAATCTCGGGGACAATTACTCAAGTTCTCTCGGACTGGTTCAGATTATTGGGATTCGGCGTGTGCCTCATTGGTGCCGCCGTATGCTTCTTTGTTGCGTTCCTGACGCTCCCACTACTGGCTTTGAGACCATCGAAATTCGCTCTGGCCTTCAGGTGAGTCCAGAATCGCAATGCAATGTGAATGGTCGTACCTGAAAATGTGTTTGGTATTCTAGCCTTGGGAGTCTTCTGGTGATGTTTGGGTACGTTTGGATGTCCCTGTCCATTATCCTTTACTTACCTCCGTGTCCCAGATTTTCGGTTCTGATAGGTCCAATCAACCATCTTAAACACCTCATATCGAAAGAGCGCCTCCCGTTCTCGCTGGTGTACCTCGGGAGTTTAGGATTGACACTTTATTTCGCCCTCGGGGTAAGCATGGTCCTGTCTGCGAGATTAATTGTATGCATGGTCCTAACGCCACATTTCATCTTTCCAGCGACAATCATACATTGGCTCTCTCCTCGCCGCTGTTGTTCAGGTAAGCTCTCGGTTATTTTGATCTCCGTGTCCATACTCAGTATCTCATTCATTTCTTAGGTCGTTGCCCTCATCTCATACGTAGTGGCCTACTTTCCAGGAGGGACCCAAACATTGCGTTTCGGTGGTCAAATGGCATTGCGAGGAGCAGGCAGTTTGCTTCCCTTTTGAGATCAGAAGAATCCCTCCGATCTGGTGTCGCCTTGGGCTCGGATGTGCGAGGTCGGTGGAATGCTCGACGGTAGGGTGTTTCATAACTTATTACATTCACGTTTGTACCCTTCTTGGAAATACCATAGCTGTATGCGAGCAGAAATACCATGATCGCTTTGTGAAAAAAAAATACACGGAACGACGATCAATATTACAATAAACTATGTGAACGAATCAACCATGCGTCATTAGGGAATCTCTTCAAGAACTACACTAAAATCTCGTCCGCCGAAAGTTGCTTCATGAAGTCCCACCGTTCCTCAACAAAAAGAATGAACGTGTAGACCAGTCGTACCATGATCCGTAAAGTAGATAACCTGTCAAACAGGCGGCAATTTTTCCCTTTCATTGAGCTTTTCTTTTCCTTTCACCGTCTCCTTAACCGCATTCCCTGTGTTTCCAAGAACCTCCTCAAGCCGTTTCCTATATCCCTCAATCATCGGATCGAATATTTCCCCAGTTAGATGTCCCTTGTCCAGGATGAACGCATTGCAGTCCCTCACAAACTGCTCAAGGTCTCTGCATCTTATGGTGCTCGCCTCGGGCTCCCCTGATCCGCGGGCTTTAGCCAGATACGATGCAGCCAAAGTCGACAGACCGCCTAATATGGAGGTCACAACGGAGGTCGTCTTGCCTGTCGTTGCTGCTGCAATTCCTGTCGTGAATGCTCCCAGAACAACTTGCGCACCAATCGCGACATTTAAACTCCAGCCTGTCGATTTGGCTGAAAAGAAGCAGAAAATAAGCTCAAGAAAGGGGAGTGGCCATGAGGAGGCTCAGACAATGACGTACCTTGAAATTGCGCCTTCTTGAGCTCCTTGTCAGCTTCCTCCAAAGTGGGAAGCAGCCTTTCTCGGACATTCTTTTCCGCCAGCTGCCCAGGAACGTCAAATCGGAAACGCCACTTAGACGTCAATCTAGTTGGGCGGGATCGACGGACGTACCAGAACCGGTCTTTCGGGAGGGACTATCCAACTAACGCCGTTCTCGTCGACCGGATTCATATGATTGTTTTCCCCGACTGCAAGGCTCATCCGACTCCTTGAAGCTTGCTGACTTCTCACTCGGACCGGACGAGGCACTTGAGGCTGCATATATGCGGCTTGAGCGGCGCTTCCAGTCTGTGCAGCGAAACCAGGGCTGTTGAGGGGTTGGGCGAAGTCGCCTCTGGGGTTGTACACCGATTCCCCAATCGACACCATTCGAGGCTTCGCACTTTGCGGAGGAGGAGGGGGAGGAGGAGTCGCTCTGTGGGGAATGAGGACCGAGTTCGACCCGTGCTCATCTTCTTCGGGAGAGTCCCTGGTCGGTATGGAAGCCTGCAACGATGGGTGTCTAGGTCCATGGATGTTGCTTGGCCCAGGTATTGACGTATCAATCGTGATACGTGTTTGCGGGTGCTGATGGACTGGGAGACGGGGTAATGAGGATTGGCTGGCTAAAGAAGATGACCCAGACGCAGGGAGCTGGGTTGGATCAGTCAGCGCACCAGTTACACTGGAAGAAGCTGTTGGATGTTGAGTCGATGTGCCCTCTACTACACTCGGCTTTCCTTGTCCTGGAGGATGCAAGGGGGCTCCAGAGATGACTGGTGCAGGCGTGCGTGGTGTGATCTCGTGGTCCTCGTCACCATGCAGAGGGCTTGGCGATCTTCGACGACTTGTATCCATGTCCAATCCGCGGTGCAGGATATCTTAAGCAAACGGATTCGAGAGAAGCAGAATTCAGAGGGCGATGACAAGAAGGGACAGGGATCGTCCGGGGAGGAAAACACCACGCAAAGCAACCGAGCTGATATAAAGGAAATGAAGCATCTAATAAGTCAAAATTGGCGAAGGCAAAAACCATCAAAATTGGCAGGCGAGTGAGACACGCGAAACCGACTCGGATGGGCACCGAAAACACGTTACTCCATCCCTTCTTTTCCAAGTTTCCTGCCAAGGAGTCTCTGAGAAAGACACATATCTATCAAGTAGACAGTCATTGCGGTTCATTCCGTGAACATGGGAGCGGCAAGCAATCGCAAGGGGTAGCTTCCGACAGGTGGAATATGGAACACATTGGGAAAGAGCCATCAGTGCCAAAGGCAAGCGCCAAAATTATCCTCACCCTTGGGCGCTTGAGAAGGCCAGGCCGATCTCCGATGGAACGACAACGTTGCTCACCATCCTCCACCACCTCGCAGGGACCACAAGGTGAGCGTTGGTAAGTTACTTGTGTGATGCACCAGGCTGAATTTCTATCATAGACACGAACACATCCGCGCCTTTCACACCCACTCACTTCAACGCCCGTTTGTACACTCTGTGTCGTGAGATTATTCGAAGCATTCTCAGTGTTATTGTCGTTCCCAAATACACAGATGGAGCCCACTCTTTCGGTGCCGCGAGGGCATCTTGTCGTCTTTGGGAATTGCCACCAATTCTGTCTTAGCCACTATGTTCGGGGTTCACATACTCCGAGCGTTCAGGGTGAACAGTTGAAGGAACCTTATACACCTGTTGAAGCAAGATGAAGACATAACAATTCAACAACAAGACGCTTAGGTCAGAAGCTCATGTGTGCGGGATTTCCCAACTTTCTCACTGCAATATCTGATTTCTATACTGTCAAACGCATTCAGCTAACTCGTCGGCTAATTGTCCTCCAGTACATTCATACTTCATATGCCCTCTTGCACCGCAGCTTCCAGGGTTAAGGTATGTGGGGTCCATTGGTTTCACGTTCAAAAGGAATTGTTGGACGTTCGTCGTCATGTAACGCCGCTCATCATGGGTCGCTGTATGACTCTTTTGGTGTAATACCCGGCGATTTTCACGTATCCGCTCTTTGCTTATTGAATGGGAAACGAGCCTCAAGAAAGTTTCCCTACGTAGGTGGGCCCTCCGATGACCCTCCGTATCGGTTCGGCGATATCCAATGCAAGTATCCGACTTCCTGGTCCTGTTCTTGCCCACTCCGAGTCATGTCGTATTATTACTTGTAAGACATGGGGATACTGAAAGTCGATCCCTCATGACCAGGATCCACTCGCACGTTGGTTCCTGCTGTACCTCGAAGCATCGATCGGACATAGCTTCTATTTTACTTTGCGCGCGCAAGTCGAACAAGTTCAATACGCAAGCTGAGACTGCGCAAGCNNCATGTGATGATCGCACTCCAGATCGTCTGAAACGACAGCATGCTGACAAGGTGCTGTCTTCAAAAGCGCTTTCCCCTTACCTCGACACTGGCGCCAAAGTTGGCAAGGGTATCGCACTTCGGTGTGCTTCCAGATAGGGAGCATACTATCCCGTTATGGGCGCGACTTTTTGCCCGTCTGACAATGTCGGTATCCCCAATAGGCGATCTGGCA